>JAYMFT010110315.1:0-13512 GCA_038088735.1 Panulirus argus | reverse complement strand
CACTGCCCCATTTCCAAGCGATTAGCTCTCGCGTTTCCATCTCTCTCCCCTTTCTTGTTTCCCCCCTCGCCTTATCCCCCGCCCCCCCCCCCCACACACACACACACGCACGCCCCAGAAGGCACTAACCACACTCACAACCCAGCAGGTTCTCCCGACGCGCCCATAGACCCCAGCAGACACTCCTCTCCAACAAGAACAAAAGAAAAAAGACGCAACAGGCACTCTCCATACGACCCAGCAGGCACTCCTCACGTCTTATCCTCAACATATAGCACCAACTTCTTGGCATATCAAGGAATATTCTTAACTATACTTTTTTTCCTTTTCAATAAATATGAGAAGGTAATAACCCTGTTGAACGTACACCAACTCATGAACAAGAACTCGAGACTTCGCCAGCGGTGCAAATTTTCCACACTTGGCCAGCTGCTCCTTAAGCCGTGATCCTCCATTACACGTGTGGACCCAGAATTGCGGGACATTTTTCCTTCAGAATTCGTGCGTCTGTGCTCAGGACGGGATCCCAGACGACCCCGTCCTGTAGTGTCGTCTCCTGTGACCTGGGCGAGACGGAAGGTGTCACTCTAATTCCCCAACATTCATGGTTCAGTGATGGCCACCCCTGTTGGTCGTAAGATTTGAAACACTTATTATACAGACCACTTCGTAAACATAGACTGAAATCCTCAGTACTTACGTTGAGGGATAGACTTTGAGGGATGTCTTGATAAGGTAAACATAAAGTATACCTGTTGGGCGGGACACATTTAGACGGGTTGACCCAGCGGGTGTGTTCCCTCGGGTCACTTCGCCCCGGGTATGGTAGCGGGTGTGTGTCATGAACTGTCCCTACAGAGCCGGTGGGCAGCAGCGGGCCGAGGTTCACCAGCCAGAGGGAATCGGAGTCCTTCTCGCGTCGCCAGGGCCAGGCGCTCTCCCTCTTCTGCCAAGCGCAGGCCGCCCCGCCCCCCGTCACCAGGTACTCCTATAATCTAGCCCACCAGCAGGTACAGGTGTTACACCAGCCGCCCACCAGGTACTGATGTTGCTCTTGTCCGCCGCCAAGTTCTAGTGTTGGTCTTTCCCGATACTAGGAACAGGTGTTGCTTTAGCTGACTGGCAGGTATGGGTGTTTTACCTAATCTCACGTACGTTGGTAAGGTATACATCTGGCCCACCGCAAGACGCTGCCGGAGATGATGCACAAGTCACAAGTTCCGGGAAAAGTGTGGCCTTTTGTACGTTATTTGGTTAGACTCGTGTCCGTGACAGTATAATGTCTTGCCTGAGCTATGTAGGCATGTTGTAGGAGACGGTGGTGTACTTGCCGGGGAGGAGTGCCACCTACGTATTGTTGCAAGAGTTCAATATTGTCGGAGAGTCGCACTCTGTTGCAGAACTCATTTTTATAATTATCATTGCCTGTTCTTTGGTGAGTGTGGGGAGAAGTCCTTTACGATCCGTCTTCTTGTGTCTCTTGGCTGGTAATCCCCTCTGGGGAACATGGGTTTTGGTCAGAAGAAAAGATGTGGCAACTTTTGACGAGCATTGTGTTGTGTGGTGTTGTGAGCGCCTGCCTCGGGCCATCTGTGGGTGTTGCACTAATGGAAGGCAGGAGACGGAGCACTATAGTGTGTGGGTGTTGCTGGGTGAGCAGCAGCCGTGTGGGTAACAGTTCTCCGAACAGGATGTGGTCTTACGGGCCACTCACATGGCTTGGCTACAACAGATGTGGTTACACAGTAATATAACTCGTTGGGGACACAGATCGTGGTGTCAAAGACTCGTAGCGTTTGCTGAGCTCTCGTTAGGACGCCGTAGGGTGAGGGACGGGTTCCTGCCCCTCGTCCTCGCTAGGAAGGAGGGAGGGAGGGAGACGTGCCACACATCCAGAGAAGGATTGGAAGTCTAGCTTTTTTTCTTCATTAGTTTATCATCCTCTTGTCAATTTATAGGGTAATTTAGTGTCTCAGTCGACCAATAAGAGGAGGTCGGGTAATTGCCATGGTGTCGTTAATATTCCTCAGGGTCCCGGGGGGGTGGGGTGTGATAGTATACGGGAGGGTCTATACGAGTTCCCCGTCCCACCACACAAAGGCTCTGTTTACATTTGGGATTACTGTGTGTCACTGATGGCCGAGTTTATGACCTGTAGAGCCGGTGGGGAGCAGCGCCCCTCGGCTTACCAACCAGCGGGACCTGGAGGCCTTCACTCGCGCCGCGGGCAACCCGCTCTCCCTCTTCTGTCAGGCCCAGGCCGCCCCGCCGCCCTCCGTCAGGTGGGTGCTCATATAGTCTTTACCTCCAACATTATTGTTCTAGTTGTATATTAAGATAAACCACTAGACATCACAGCCAGTCACGTTAACGTAGAATTTCCTGATACATAGAAAAATCATACAAAATTCTCGTAGTGCAGAGGTCAGCCATTCCAGCACTAAACCCAAGGTATGCGGGTTCCAGTCACTTTAGTTAGCTGTACCGGAACACGGGCTTCAACCCGTTAGCGCTACTGTACGACCCTTTGCTATGACGCCCTGAAGTTGAAGCCATCAGTAGTCAAGGGTCGTACCGTCGTGCTCAGTGGGATGGACAGACGACCGCTTGCTGGCCTGCATTAGGTGCGTGGAAACATTTGGAAGTGTCTACACCAAGTATTATGAAGCTGCCTAACGTTACCAGGTGCACGGAGGCAGTAGGCAGGCACAAGATAAACACATTCTCTTATAAAATGGTTGAGTCTGCAGTTGACTCGGTTTGGGTTTCCTTAACGGGTACGTGTATGCTTCCAGCGCCTGATACAGGAGGAGGTGGTGATTTAGTTGGCGTCTTGAGACGCTGGAAGACAGGGGGAGTGTGTGTTAGGGTCGTGTTAGTGGGGTCTGGTTAGGGTCGATGGGACAGAGTTTGGCGGGAAGGAAAGAGCTGGGTGGCTGGGAGCCATCAGGGCCGGAAGCGTGGGGTGGGAGGCGGTGCCACCTTCTCGGTTCTGTTCTAACCTTCGATATCACAAACGTCATCCATAAAAGAAAACAAGACAGTAACGTAAATAATATAATATTATTTCATGATGTCTTTGCCCCTCTACGCCTTACATCACTAGACAGTGTGCCGAGCCAGCAGCTTTTAAATTGAAGGTAGTAATGTGTGAGCATGGGCGGAGGACTGGTCTCCGGGACTGGTGGAGAGGTCTGCCTCGACGGGAGGAAATATTTCATTAAGTCAGATCGGAGGCGGTGTCTAGAGACGGATGGACGCAGGGGAATTAGTTAGTAAAGGACGTGACCTTGTGTTTTGCTGGGGGCGATAATGGGGGTTGCCAGGGGAGGTGACCCAGTGAGGTGCTGGGGACGATACTGGCGTTTGCTAAGGGAGATGATCAACTCATGTGATGCCATGGGAGGAAAGATAGTTGGGTCGAGAGAGAGAGAGAGAGAGAGAGCGTAGGTAATAAGAACATGGAGGACGGGAATGGTCGCATGGTTGCGTCTTGCCCTCAGTACTTCTCATGTAACGTTCAGGCTCCTCCGTTGGCCTGACGTGTGGTCTGCTGGGTCGGAGCCCAGGGCTCCCCTCCTCCCTCCCTTGCCGTGGAAGAGCTCAGTATTTCCCGTTGGGTTTAAAGTTCATTAAAAACTGGAATTCCTAAGAGAGCGACCGCAGCTCACGGGTGGGACTGGAACCCGCGCCGTTTGGTGTTGTCTGCACACGTCTTACCCGACCACCCGGGTTCCAGTCCCTCTCGTGTAACGCTGTCGCTGCTGCAGTAATTCCTGTGTGTTGTGTCGACTGTTGGTCGTGCTAACTTGACCCCGCCACAGCCCCGGTAGGTCACGTGTCTCCCAGACTGACCAAGGAGGAGAAACATATCACCTCAGAAACCCCTCAGGGAGAACCCTCTACCTTACACTGCAAGACCCAGGCCTACCCGCCACCCACCTACAGGTAAAGTGATCATGTCGCCTCGTGCCCGCGTAAAGCCTCACCGGACAGCTTTAGTTCCAAGGTCAACACTCATTCAGTTCACTCTTGGGATTATATTTATCAGAACCAGCAGCATTATAGGCACAGCCGGACGGTAGTCTATATTAGGACAGTTACGGCGAGGCCATTGGTCCTGCGTATAGTGGAGACGGCAGGGCGGACACTGCCCGGCAAGGGCTGGCAGGGGCGTGACCCTGTCGGCCACCCTGACTGACTGCCGGGTGGCCTGGTGTGGTAGAAGCCATGGGGCTGGCCGCGCCCAGGCTGGCCGTCAAGGAGAAGCTTGTGGCCTCAGCTGCCACGGTGGGCCGCCCCGCCACCCTCACTTGCCCCGCCCAGGCCCACCCCATCCCCCAGCACAGGTGAGTTCTTATATGCCAGCACGGGTGAGTTCACGTAGCCCAGCACAGGTGAGTTCACGTAGCCCAGCACAGGTGAGTTCACGTACCCCAGCACAGGTGAGTTCTTATATCCCAGCACGGGTGAGTTCACGTAGCCCAGCACAGGTGAGTTCACGTACCCCAGCACGGTTAAGCCCTTGTACCCCAGCACAGGTGACATCCGAACCCCTAGACCAGCTGCAGGTCATACATCTCCCACTCACACACTTTGCCTACATCACAGGTAAGGGCTGCGTCGAAAAAAAAAAAAAAAAAGATTCTTACATATTTGGACAACGTCTTATCTGGGGACATTCTGATATTCTCGTCTGCTTATTGGGGAATATCCCGGTTAAAGAAGTACGGATCTGGTCATATATGAGAACGCGGGAAATTTGCGATCGTGCCGGACGGCGAAAGTTGTAGTGGCATTGTAGTTGCTGTGCCAGTGAGGGAGGATATGGTGACGGGACGGGGTGACCCGACTAGCGTGGTTCTGGATGTTACACGTATACCCTAACTCACAACTGTCCTGTCTCCTGACGACGTCAGAGCCGACTAGCCTGAGCGCCCCCCGGTTGGCCGTCAGCGAGAAGTTCACTGCCTTAGCCTCGTCTGCCCAGGTGGGCGAGGAGGCCGTGCTACCCTGCGTTGGCCAGGCCCACCCAGTCCCCAAGTACAGGTACATCACCACACTAATCTCTGCAGAGCCCGATAATTACTCATAAAGGTTACAGGTACAGGTTTTGACGAATGGCATGAGGGTCCCACATGTACGATAACAGGTTAGAGATGAGGCGTTGATTTATAAACTGAAGAAATCACAGCGTTGGGAGTTCAGTATTATGCCGGTTTGGAGTTCTGCCTGGTATGCTGCACTCAGCTTCTAGGGTTCATCTGCTTGATTGTGATCTGCTGTTGAAGCATCACCTGCTTAGAGATGAGTATTAAGGGTGCTGACCGTGAGGCCAGCAGCTGTACTGGTGCCAGCTGGAAGGACACCGGATGAAGTAGTGCCTCAGGTTACCAGCTGTGGACACCGTCCGTAGAGAATGCAGATGTCAGGGGATCAGGTGTTGGGAGGGCAGTTCTCTCGGGCAGGAAGTGTGAGGACAGCAAGACTTAGCAGACGGCAGGGCGCCCACTTTTCAAGGGCTACACGAGCAGGTAAAAAGCTAATTTTGTATAAATAATCCTAGACCCAGCAGGCCTAGCTGCCCCGCGGATCTCCCTCAGCGAGAAGCTTGTAGGCCTGGCCTCAGCGGCCCAGGTGAGCCAGCCGGCTGCCCTGCCTTGCGTCGCTCAGGCTCATCCCGTCCCCAAACACAGGTATATTTTCTCGGGAGTATTTCAGTCTACTAGCCACAATCACACTCAGTCCAGTTCTGGTAGAAACAAAACACAAATCCTGACAAAGAACATCGAGAGGCAGGGCGCGTCCTACACCGCCAGGCTCCGCAGCGGCCCAGGGGAGGAGACGAAAGTGTTAACTGTGTATGTGTCGGGCGGTAGACCCGGCGGGTTTGGCCGCCCCTCGTCTCTCTTTGAAGGAAAAGTTTGAGGTTTCAGCGGCGGCGGTGGGACAGACGACCACCCTTACCTGCACGGCCCAGGCTCACCCAGTCCCCCAGTACAGGTACGAACAAGATAAGATTACTGAGAGGAGGATTTCCTGATCGTCAGGAAGTTCCCCCACGTGTCATCTCCCTTACTTGAGTCTGATACTGTGCAATGCAGCGTTTTTATTGTGTGGTGAGTTAGTAACGGCGGACGGCAGGCGGGCGGTGGGAGTGCGTGGTGTGGTGTAGTAGTAACTAACGGAAGGTGTCGGTGCAGAGCCCGTGGGTCTAGCTGGCCCGCGTCTGTCGGTGAGCGAAAAGGTGGACGCGTCGGAGGCCGCTGAGGGCGACCCCGCCACCCTTACCTGCCATGCCCAGGCCCACCCCACCCCTCACTACAGGTACGGACCACAGGCGTGGTGTTGGGAAGTCCCGGAAGACGGGTGTCCAAATAGGTAGGTGATGCGACACTTCCTGTAAGCCTATTACCCAGCACAGATGCGTAAAGTTACGCAGCGTGTACTAAGATTACAGACAACAGGTAAGTACATGTGTATTGACTTTACGGTAATAGATTGACTACAGGTACGGACATTATGTATAGGGTCTACGGCGACTCTACAGCACTGTACGTACAAGTTTGTAGACTCTACGGCTGCCCTAGATGACTGAATGTACTGGTGTGTAGGCTCTATGGCGGCTTTAGAGTGCAGTACATACAGGAGTATAGACCTTACGGTGGCCTTAGAAGAGTACGTCAAATGTTTCAGGTCTACGAACGATTGCTGAATGCGGCGTCACGCTAAAGCTTTCTGTGTCGGTTTCCTTATTTGTCGCCGATTTTTCACGAATTTACGTGTTTCGCGGCACATCTAACAATACCAAACGGTTCATCTTCATTCCGAAAGATTTCATCAATTTTCTTAATCAAGATGTACATTCGTAAGTGCAAATTTTCACGTAAGGGCGTAGATTATATATCACTTCAAAATAATAATAGGAATATTAATATTACGGTTCTCTTACATATTTCTGAAATTATAAAGTTTAGATTTATCGTTATGACTTTGATAAACACATCTCATTTTACATCCATTCCACGTTGGTTAATCTGCGCGGCTGACACGATTTTGCCATGGGCTTCGTAGTACTCACTCCAATGTGGACACGCCAGACCGGAG
Source organism: Panulirus argus (assembly GCA_038088735.1). Lineage (NCBI taxonomy): Eukaryota > Metazoa > Arthropoda > Malacostraca > Decapoda > Palinuridae > Panulirus > Panulirus argus. The sequence continues at coordinate 6,405 of JAYMFT010110315.1, read as the reverse complement.
AATGTTTCATTGAACATATAAAGCCCCGCTGTGGTTTATGGAAGATTGGAAACCCTGTATACGCAACAAAAGCAGTGAGAAGGAAGGCGCTCAGACAAATGTTCTTTGTGACTCTCCCATATTACGTTTGTGATTTATACTTTCAGTTTCTCATCGCGCCAACCATAAACACACCCATATACGCTTTTTAGCATGCCTGACTTTTATACAGTGTATAATAGACACGGTAAAGATAATCACAACTTCCACGACAACAGCGCCATCTTGCTTGTTTATGCTGACGGAAACGAAACGACTGGCTCGTTGGTTATACTCGCGTGTGACAGCACGCAAAAAAAAAAAAAGGGGGGGGGGAATCAGGAAAATAATACAAGAATTGACACAAGAACTGCTAGTGTGACGCCGCCATAGCACAGAAAATAACAGATGTGCAGCCCGTGTAAAGACACGAATGCGGGTGCTTGTTTTTAGGGGTTAGTCTGGTCTTCGTGTACACACAATCTTATCGTACTGATCTACGACTCACGGCCGGATTGTGTGCCTCCACAATTTGAGAGCAGCTGTGAAGCTTCCGGAGACATCCCATCCCTGGCAGCTGCTGGGTCGTCATTGTCTCTGTTGTACCTTTTATATTTGTAGTACTTTTTGTGTCCAGGTCCAGTGTTCACTGGTTGTCTGAAGCCATTGGCTTTCAGCTAGCTAAGGTATTATTACGAACACTGGGGCATTTGATGATCTGTGGCCTGTAATAAAGTTAACGAAATTCCATTTGATGTCATTGCATTGTAATGGACTTGTGCCAAGACAAACCTACAGTCGGATGGTATATACAGCTGGCTGGTGTATCTCTTAAGCTGTTGATAGGACTGGAAACGTTCATATAAAATGAATGTCACTCCTCCGACGTGCGTCTCCCTGAAGGAACTCGTAACGCTGCTGTAGTTTAACTTTGATTTGTTGTCCATTAATCCAATTACGTCCCAGTGATGGCTAGGCTAAAACGTTGTGACAGCATAACGTTTCATTGTGTAAGGCCTGAGAGAGCTAAGAGCATGGGTACCCGCTAGCTTCAGGAGGAGCACGAGTACTAGGGCGTGATCCAGCACTGACCACCTCCCCGCAGAGCCCGTGGGTCTGGCCGGCCCAAGACTCTCTCTCAGTGAGAAGGTTGACGCAGCTGGAACTGACCTGAACCTCCCTGCCACCCTCACATGCCGGGCCCAGGCCCACCCAGTACCCCTATTCAGGTACGTGTTACTCTCTGCCCCGTCGCCGTGTGCAGGCACATGCTGGACATATCCTTTTCCATAGTACAGGTACATGCTAGTCCGTACACTATCAAGGTGCAGGTACATGATGGTCAATAGCCCGTCCTGCAGAATAGGTACGTGATGGTCCGTATCTAGTTACAAAATAGTGGTACTACGTAGTCTGTCCCGCAGTACAGGTACGTGGTGGTCCACGCTTGTTCCCAAGTATGGGTAAGTTGTTTAGTGTGTCCCACCCTTTGTGTATGTCCTTGTTGGTCCTTGTACAGTCCCGTGTTGTAGATCCACTCTCCACAGCCTCACCCACAGAACAGGTACGTAGAGTGTAACCGTCCCACGGTACAGATGCTTGAAGTGTACCGTCCCACGATACAGATGCATGCAGTGTACCGTGTGTATCAGTAATCGTAGGTATAGTTCATCATGCACCACGGGCGCCGACAGTAAGATCCTTAGGGCTGTGTAGCTCATCACACGGTACATACACGTACGACAGTGTAACCCTGGCGATGGAGGAGCCACGTGACCCACACCTCTGTAGGCCTGACCCACAGTGAGGAAGGTGTGGTGTGTAGGGTTCTGTAGAGCTGTGGTGGTGGTGGGGAGGGGTGTTGTAGGCGATGATGACGTCAGCCGGATGGATGGTAGATCCTGACGCCGGTCAGTAGTTAGGGATCAGGGATGGCCAGGGCGACTCATGACTTGTGTTGTCATAATAAGACCATTGAGGCTCCAGTGTTGACTGGGGGAATGAGAGGGGTCGTCAGGCTCTGTTGTTTACCGAGTGTTGCTGTATTTACGAAGAGCCGAGGTCGACGGTACGGCCGTCCGTCAAGGACTCCGGCATCAAGCTGCTGGAGAGCCGGACGTCTGCTGGGGCGCCCGCCACCCTGCTTTGTCTGGTCCAGGCCCACCCGCTCCCCGCCTTCAGGTCCGTCACGTCGCCCTCTCGACTCCCAGCCACACACACCGACATTTTACTGTCTGCAGTTAAGGAAATTACATTTATACAAATATATTTTTTTATTTCTTTTATATTATCCTGTTATGATCATTTAGCTTGTTCCACCTTGTGTAGGGCCAGACGCCGTGACGCAGGTCGGGAGGCACAATCGGCTGTGTGCCCCCTCTGCCAACATACCTGCTGGAATCAGGTCCAGTCCAGGTGTCCAGATTGGAACAGTTTTACCAACCGAGTGGATGTCGTTCCTTGCACCGGGGTCGGGAGTGGGTGGGAACTGATGCACAGTGATCACACACACACACACACACATAGTGGCATTTCATCCCCAAATTCGTTACTGTTATGTTGATTAGAAAAAGTGCAACGTACGTAAGATTTCAGCGTGACGTAGACTGAATGTGTTATGTTCAAACATTTAAGTACGTTCCGGTGTGAATCACAGCAGCGTAGGGTGTGAGGCGCGTCGAGGCAGGACACGCCTATCGCTGTTAGTGTTGACCTATGGGGCGCCCTTATTAGTGTGGTATGTGGTGAGTGTGTAGTAGTAACCCTAGCTGACCCGCAGTGCCCCAGGCCAGCGTCAGGCCAACACGGAAGGACGGGGACTCCATAGGACAGATGCGCTTGGTGAGTGTGAGGGACCCGGCTGCCCTAACCTGCAGCGTCCAGGGCTCCCCCACTCCTACAGCCAGGTCACTGCTGGGAACATCATTCCAACCTTGACTCACATGCATGTACATTTATTTAGTTGACACTCAACGGTGTACTGAATATATATCCAGTCTTAAACAGGAATACTTCATTAGTTTATTAAACAAGTGAAACAGATCAGCTTGCAAGAGCCGTGACGTGACCCTGTGTGGTTGGCCAAGAACTGGTCACCTCCCAAGTTAACTAAGGTAAGGTCACCGATGGTTGACGTGCATGATTTTGACCCTCATGGATGATCAGTGGGAGAAGCACACGAGGTTTAGAGAGGTGTGGAACGCGTGATGTACTGCAAGAAACAAGTAAACTGACCAGGTTTGGTGTTGTTAAATTCGGTAAGTTCATCTTGGCTCACAGTTAATGATGTCGACACCTGTAATGTTCCTGACGAATGGCGATTAGAGGTGTTGTTAGGGTGCGGTACTGGTGAAGGTTGTGTGCGAGTGTTGTGGGCATTATGTTTTGTGCGTGAGGGTTGTAGTGCATGGCACTGGTTTTAGAGGTTGCAGTCACCAATGGGATCCCTCGCCCATCCCAGACTGACTACCGTAGCGTTACGCACCTACATGCTCAACCACCACCAGTGTCGTCCAACGTATTAAATTCCTGAGTACGACATTACGACCCTTGAGTACCACGGTACGGGCCTGGAGTGTGACAGAACGACTCTCTGGTATAATGACCTGGTCTTTGACCCAGCCTTTAGAATACGTGTCTTAGGCGATGTTAAGACTGTGGGCGGTGCAGGGGTCAGTAGTCCTGTAGCAGAGACACTCTCGTTAAAACTGACCAGGAAAAGCATCAATGTGAAGCCTTGGTAGTGCAGGTGTTTCTCGCTCGCTTTACAATCACAGAACCAAGGTTCGACGCCTTCGTGCTTTCTCCAGTGATTAAATCTTCGTTTTTAGAAACAGTTTTACACTTCCTTATGTCTAGAGTCTTGTAACCTCATACGTCATGCTGGCATTGTACAGGTGCACAACGATACCGTTGGATGGATTACGGAGAAAGTAGGACAGGCGGCTGTGAAGCGTATACGCATCACAGACGTAGGCATGATGGATCGACAGAAGGTTGTGTAAGTTACATAAATAAGACGGGTAATTGATGGTTTAGGTTCCGGGGTTGAACTTTACATTGGCATGTGAGACGCCTGTAAGTTGGATGATTAGAAGAGTTTCAGGACGATTTAAGTGAGAGATGCACCAAGTCGAGGAGGGATTTGTTGCAATTGGGAATGATTAGGGAGGCTCCTTGTTCATGCTGTGACGTATGTGGTGTAAAGGCGTTACCTTACGCTGCAGAACCCCAGGCCAGCGCTGCCCCCAGGATCCGGGAGTGGCCCATCCCCAGCACCGTCGGCCAGGGCTCCTCCCAGGCCCTTGTGTGTAACCTGCAGGGCTTCCCCATCCCCAGCCACAGGTAGACCCCACACTGTTGTTGCACCTTATACCTACACAGTTACTGGTGGCATTCCTACCTTGAGAGTGAGGTACATGTTGTTTTAAGGTGCTTTGGGAAGGTTCCTCTGGCAGTTGCAGAGGTCTTCCAGCCTAGTGTTCGTTCCAGTGGTCTTCCAACCGCTTAGTGTTCGGTTTCGCACATAGAAAATGTGAGTAAACAAAATAAAAACAACTTTTGCAACTCCTCTCTTGTGTGTGTGTGTGTATGTGTGTGTGTGTGTGTGTGTGTGTGTGTGTGTGTGTGTGTGTTTGCTACGGGGAGAGAACAGTCTTATATTTATGTACCATGTCTTTACTCTTGTATTTTTGTACACACACACATACACACACACCAGCCTGAGCCACGGACCCATTTATCGATCATCTGCGAGGGGAGTATTAACACCTAGGTTGGGCGTAGGCCGACAGCCAAGTTCAGAACTCGAGCCCATGTGGGTCCAACCCCGGGCTGGCCTGTGGTGACAGTTGATAAGTAACACTGAACCACTATACCAAGGAAGCCCTTGTGTTTGTGTGTGTGTGTGTGTGTGTGTGTGTGTGTGTGTGTGTGTGTTTACTCACATCCTTAGCGTTTATGTAACGTTTGAATCACAGGGAAGCATGGAAGATGGTTCATGTTTGCGAAGCTGGTGTATACACCTAACCCATCAGTACGCAGATGAGGATCTCAGACTATACTCAGCACTCAGACTCCATTGTTTACATGTGCTCTGCTAGCATGTTGTGATAATGTTCATAACTGTATTGTCGTAGATGCCACAACCAGCACGGCACCGAAGCTGCAAGAGATACCTTTCCCTGCTACAGTTGACGAGGGCAGGACGGCCTCTCAAACCTGTCGGGTCCAGGCCTTCCCTCTCCCGTCCTTCAGGTGGGTTGTCAGTTGGGGAGGCGTGACTAGGGAGCTTGGTGAACTTACCTACCTCACTTCTCCCTCAGGTAGGTCGTCAGAGAATGTTGGGTGGAGAGATATCTGCCAGTCCTGCCCGTCAGGTCCGTAGGTTGACCAGGGAGAAGATGGAGCTGATTCCCTGGAAGGTACCATCGCTAGGGTCGGACTGGAAGAAACAACACGCCAGATTGTATTGCAAGTTCCGTGAGAATTGGTTTAAACAGAGGTGCAGTGGATGGCTACAGATGGTAGATGAAGGAACTGTTCGGTGCGATGGTTGCTTTAAGTACAATGGTATTGCAAAGAAAATTTTTCAGTGGCCCAAGTCACGTAACCTGTGTAAAATGTTCAAAACACCACAGTCCAGAATTTCTTTCCTCCTAAATATTATCTGACATATAAACATTAGATATTACTGCAGTGATCCAAGTTTATAAAACTGTTGTTAAACTTAGCCAAAACCAACTGAGTTTGGATTGTTTGATGAAGCTTCAAAATAAACTTTGGTGATTGTCAAATATACTAGTCTCAAAATATTGCATGTATTATATAATGATAATGGAAGCAATAGAAACGTCAGAGAAAAAGTTAGCATTTACAAATTGAAAAAGTGACAGTTTGGGAAGACTTGTGCTACCAAAGGCCTCCATATATCAGTGGATGAGGATGATCCGCACGATAAGATAGCTTTTCCTCTCGTTGTTACCACTGAGGTACAGAACACACGAACTGTGCGTGACCAACAGGCCCCATTCTTCGCAGCCTCTAATTCATCCAGCTTATTGTAGTCTTAAGAACTGCAAGCATTTCCTCTGAACAAAACCTTTGTTTGAACGAACTTTTTCCCTAACGGAAAAAAAAAACTGTAAACTGATGGAAGTCGGTTGAAGTTAGTTTGGTCAAGTCCGAACTTTGTGTCTGCCTCGATTATGAATGACGTACGCAGCCAGATTCCCTGATTTTTGGTCACAAGAACACGCAGACAGAGAAGGCTGCAGTAAATAGCAAAATAGAGTTTAAAGGTAAACCAGAATATATATATATATATATTTTTTTTTTCATACATATTCGCCTTTTCCCGCGTTAGCGAGGTAGCGTTAAGAACAGAGG
>JAYMFT010110304.1:0-13529 GCA_038088735.1 Panulirus argus | reverse complement strand
TTCAATGAGACAGGAAGTAAGACCAGCAATCCTGACATGGAGAGTGTAGGATGGTTCCGGGCACCACTTTAACGCTCTTCAGTCAGGACGGTAGAACCACCCTGGGCAGCTGTTGTCAACAACATACTACCTAATGGGTTGCTCCAAGGGGATCTCTCTTAATTAGTACTTGGGAACTCTCTCTGATTATAACCTCACCACGGACTGAGAAGCACAGCAGTGCTTCATGGGACAAGCTATAGAGAGGATGCATGCTATGAGCTGCTGGATTAACAAAGACCCTTTTTTTTTCTTTTTGTTTGTTTGTTTCATTCACTTTTCATCCCATGCCTTAGAAGGGGGTAGAAGAACCTCTTCCAGCAAGAAAGGCCTCGGATCCTTGCCCTGAGGGTGGCAAAAATGTCGGTGAAGGAGATTTGTCAGCATACTAGGGTCAGCAAGTCAGCCATATACAGCCTCACTGCAAAAGCCAAGAATATCCCACAAGGTGAAGTTCCACCTTGTAAATCTGTACTAGGGCATCTGAAAAAGACTTCAGCAACTACTGACAAACTTATCAAGAGGCAAGTATTGATAAATCCACACATCACAGCAAGACTATTAAAGTAAGTCTATCCCATCCTCCTCAGAAGTGTTGCAAAATGCACCAATCAAGAGTGCTGCCAGAAACACCTGAACTTACCTCTTCATTCCCCAACCAGAAAACCTCTACTGACTCACAAGATGCATGCTGCTCATCTCAGTTTTGCAAGGAACTACAAGCATTTCACTGTTGAGGACTGGAGCAGTGTCTTATGGAGCAATGATTTGACTTTCCAGTGTGGTGCAGTGAGGTATGGCAAGTTGAGACGTCCCTCACACATGAATCCTCTTGACCCTCGTTATATGCAAATGACTGTCAAACACCCAGACTCAGTCATGATTAGGGGTTGCTTCAGTGGAGAGTTAGGGCGTGAGAGACTTTATATGCTTCCCAAGAACATCACAATGAATGGAGCTACATTGATTTTCTTTGTGACCACATGATAAATTTTTATGAGATCCAAGGCTGCAACTTCTTTATGCAAGACAGTGCACCACATCACAGGTCAAAGAAGGTCACGAAATGGTTGTCAGACAAGCAGGTGAACTTCCCTCAATGGCCTGCGAATTCTCCAGACCTGAATCCCATTCAGGAGCTGTGGTCTCACATAAAGCTTAAATGTCAAGAAAGGAACACCTCTTCAATTCTTCGCCTTCTTGAAGCCATCAGAGACATCTGGTTGAACGGAATTGACTTTGATTATGGCAGAAACCTTACTGACTCCATGCTGTGACACATACAAGCTGTCTTGAGGGCACATGGTGGCCACACCAAGTACTAAAATACAGAAAATGAAAGTTTTTTATGCATTTCTCAGACTTTCCGCACATACTGTATATACATAGGCACACATACATGCACATGCACATAAATATATATAACAACATACATGCATATATATACAAATACACATGTATATATTCATATTTGTTCACCATCATCCATTCCCGATGCCACCCCACCCCACAGGATACAGCAAAAATGCAGGAAAGAAAAGAAAAAGTGATAGCACACACATTCTTCTCATCTTCCCTACACCTGATCGCCGCCCCCTGCATCAGCGAGGTAACACCAGTAAACGGCTGAAGAAAGGCCACATCCCTCACATCCATACACATGCTGTCATGTGTAATGCACCAAAACTACTGCTCCCTATACACTTCCAGGCCTCACAGACCTTTCCATGGTTTACTCTGGATGTTTCACATGACCTGTTTCAGTACACTGACAACAAGTTGACCCCAGTTTAACACATCATTCCAACTCACTCTATTCCAAGCACACCTTTCACCCTCCTGCATGTTCAGACCCCGGTTGCTAAAAATCTTTTTCACTCCATCCTTCCATCTCCAATTTGGTCTCCCAGTTCTCCTTGTTTCCTGCACTTCTGACACATATACCCTCTGTGTCAATCTTTCCAAACTTATTCTTTCCATATGTCCAAACCATTTCAACACACCCTCTTCTGCTCTCTCAACCACACTTTTTATTACCACATATCTCTCTAACCCTTTCAATATTTACTTGATCAAACCACCTTCCACAACATATTGTCCTCAAACATTTCATTTCATCCAAAATTTATGAATACATAAAGAAACTGTTGAAATGGAGCAGCAACTCCAGTCAAGAAGAGCTGAATGGTTCCAGGGCTCCCTTGATTGTTCTCAAATTACTGAAACCTAACCCACCTCAAAAAAAATTCCTCCTTGATCTGGCTCATTCATTGTCCACTTCTGCATCAATTGCAGTCTCAGGACCAACCTCCCTGTCAAACCTCAGTTGTCTACTTCCTCATCTCACATCTCTCTCAAACCAAACTGTCCAAAGCTATCTCCCTTTTCTCTGCAAAATCTTTAAATAAAATCCGGAGGTATTACCACCTGGGTGACAAGAGAAGTTACAGCATTGCAGTGAATGTGCACCACAATGGCTGTCATAGTTCCCTACCTTGACCAGGCAAGGTCTTTCTTTCTCTGTCTCATGCACAAGTGGTTACTAGGACTCAATATGAAAAAAAAACATCCTCAGTCCCTTGTGCTTAACAGTTTAAAATGTAACTTGCATAATTCTTTATTCTAAAATCACAACTTTTCCTTAATATGCCTGGGAATGGAGGAGTAAGAAAATGACCCACAAATCTCCCATATGTTGTAATAATAGTTGATCAGTAGGGGATACAGCAGGGGGCTGGAAACAATTCCCTCCTTGCCCTTCAGTTTCTTACAGTTGAAAGAAAAGAAAAACCCAAGCCAGAAATGCTCATCAAATGCTAAAGTTTATTTTCTAAATGTGCATGGATGTAACCAGAATGATAAGATCAGAGAGATTGGCAGCATGTTTGGGTATAGGATCCTTAATATTTTGGTTTTGAGTGAAACGAAGGTCAAGGAAAGGGGGGAGGAATGGTTTGGGAATGTCAGAAGTATACAGTCTGGGGCTGGTGCAAGTACATACCTGCAATTACCTGAAACATAATTTTGTCAAAATGATAGTGATGACACTTGGCATTCACTGCACATCTTGCTTGAGAAATAATGTTTATACTCATTGGCACCATCTGCATTACATAATTAATTATAAGTATTTATCATGGGTTCACCTGGGATTATTTTCAAAATGTAGTTTTTTCTTAAGTGTTTCTGTTGTTATCCAATGCATATTATTTTCCTTTGTATAATGAACAGCCATAGGAACTTCCTTGTCAGATTTGTTTCCTCTCTATGTAAAGGTGAGTCAGGTGGGTCTGCATCAGGGGTGTGTGATGTTTAATTGGTTTATGAATAGGTTGGCAGGGGAGGTGAATGCAAGGGTCTTGGAGCGGGGAGCAGGTATGCAGTCTGTCAGAAGTGGAGTTCCTGCTGGGAGGTGAAATAGTTGTTGTTTTCTGATGACATGGCTCTAGTGGCAGATTCAAGTGATAAACTTCAACTGCTGGTGCTTCAGCTTGGGTGTGTGTGAAAGCAGAAAGTTGGGATTAAATGTGAATGAAAACAAGGTTATTAGGTTTAACACTGGTAAGAGACAGATTAGTTGGAGTGTGCATATGAACAAATAGAACCTGGAGGAAATGGGGTGTCTCAGATATCTAGGAGTGGAAATGGCAGCAAATGTAACAATGGAAGCTAAAGTGAGCCAAATGGGTGAGGTGTCTAAGGACTTTGGTGCACTGAGCAGTGTAAGGAAAAAGAGATCATTGTCTGTAAGAGCAAAGATGGGCATGTTTAATAATGTTGTAGTTCCAATGGTGTTGGATAGATGTGAGGCACAGGCTCTACATAGACAAGTACAGAAAGAGGTCACTGTCTTGGAAGTGAAAAGTTTAAAGACAATATGTGGTGTGAAAAGGGTTGATCAAATAAGAAACTTTAGGGTAAGAAAGAGGTGTGGCAGAAAGAGGAATATTTACAGAGGGTGTGTTGAAATGGTTTGTACATATGAAGAGGAAGAGTGAGGAGAGGATAACTAAGAAGGTATACATGTTACAAGTGGAAAGAATAGAAAGGGAAAAACCAAGCAAGAGGTGCACAGATGGAAAGAAAGAGGCCTTGAGTGCCTGGGGCCTGAACTTGAAGGAGGGAGCTAGGCATGCAAAGGGTAGCACAAACTAGAATGAAGTGGTATACAGGTGGTGATGTAATGTCAGTGGGCTGAACCAGAGTATATGAAGCACTCAAGAGGAACAATGGAAAGGTCTGTGAAACCTGGTTGTGCATAGGTGCTCTTGTTTCAGTGCATTATACATAAAAGCTAGAGTGGATATAAGTGAATGAAACCATTTCTTCATCTGTTTCTGGCACTAGCTCACTAACATGAAAAATGGTGAACAAGTATGCAAAAAAATTGGTATGTTTCATACTATTCTTGTAGACTTAATAATTCTTTATCCTCCTCTCTGAAATATTTTCAGGTTTAATATCCTTTCTTTTTTCATAGTTGATCCCCATTTCCCTCAGCATCCCATCCATAAACAAATCTAAACAACCATGGTAACATGACACACCCCTGACGCAGACCGACCTTCACTGGGAACTATTCATTCTCCTCTCTTCCTACTCATACACATGCCTTACACCCTTGATAAAAACTTCTCACTGTTTCTAGCAGCTTACCTCCCACACCATATATTCTTGAAACCTCCTACAAAGCATCTCTGTCAACCCTATTATATGCCTTTCCATTATAACTTCAATTTTTTGCCACACATAGATTATAATTTTCTTTCTCTTCTTTCTGCATAAAATAATTCCAGTTCTTTCAGCCTTTCATGGTATGTTCCATTCCATCAGCTCTACTCTAGAGGTGCTTCTGAATTCTCTTTACTGTAATTCAATTACTTTTATTTATCTCATTGGTGACCATATGACAGGAGCATTCAATTCTTCTTCTTTTCATCATACTCATTCATTGTTTCCTGTATACACAATCAACAGGGTAATGATGGTAACATATGAAGAAATGAACTCTTGCTCACATTCATTCTCTAGCTGTCATGTGCAAAGCACCAAAACCACAGCCCCCTATCCACAGCCAGGCCCCATAGACTTTTCCATCATTTCCCCAGCTATTTCATATGCCCTGATTTTGTCCACTGATAGCATATCACCCACTGTTTACCAAAATTCTCCAATTCACTCCATCCCATGCACATCTTACATCCTCCTGCATACTCAGGTAAGGAGAACTTAAAACCTTTTACATTCCAATCTTCCATCTCCAATTCAGTCTTCCCGTATTCCACTTCTGACACATCCTCTCTGCCAACCTCTCCTCACTCATTGTTCCATATATCCAAACCATTTCAGTACACTCCCTTCAGTTCTCTCAACCAATCTCTTCTCATTAAAACACCTTTCTCTTATCTGATCTTTTTTAATTCAAACAACCTACTTCATACCACACAATGTCCTCAGATATTATATTTCCAACATATTCACCCTTTCTCATCTTAAGCCCATGCTTTGTCCTCCCAAACAGTGACAATGAATGCATTCATCAATACTTTTCTGTCTCTTGTTGTGAAACTTCTCAAAATCATATGATCAGTTACTTGGCTCAACTCTGATATCTTCTCAATATGTTCTATGAACTCTGGTTTCTCATTTACAATGACACCCAAATCTTTCACAACTGTGGAACTTCTGACTGCTTTCTCCTACAATAATACCTCCTTCCCCTCTTACAACCTGTCTGCCTGTCTAAGTGTCTATTTGTACTGTACAGGGAAGGAGTTTTACACTTGTGGGGCCCCATCTCTTGAACATTCAATCATACAACTTCTTCAAAATGTAAGGTGAAAAAAAGATATAAAGACACATGAAAGCAACACTGTCTTCCCTGACAGTGAAGTAGTAGCCCTTGCAAGGGCATTAAAAGACTAGGTTTACTTTAATGCTGTTTATCTCATTCTTTAAGGATAAAAACAACATATGTAAGGGTACAAAAACTTAAATGCTATAGGCAGGGATAAAGAAAAACTGAAGGTTAACAGTACAATAAGAGTCTCATGCCCTTAAATAAATTTCATGTTTTGGAGCACAAGATCTAATTCTTATTCTAATTGACATAAAATATTAATGCCTAGCAAGGTGTCAAAATTAGTTTTCTGAAAGTTATGACTGGTTAAGATTAGAATGAGAGCCAAAAGACATGCATGACTGATGGCCAATATAAAACAGTTGCTGAGCTTGATAGGTAAGTTTTGAAAGTAACTGGATTTCCCAAGCTCATTTCCAGCAGCTCTGACCAGAAAGAACTCCCTAGCATATAATTTTCAGCTCTGTCAAGTACTTGAAGTTTTAAAACATTAAAATTACTACACATTGTCACTAAAGAAATGAGCCACGGTATCATGTCAAATATCTAAAGATTTATATCAGATGTACCATACTTAATGAGAAATGACCATCACATACTATTTCCCTCTAACACTTTACAAAATACATCTGTGTGAAAACTAATGAAATAACAATAACGCATTCCAAAATCAAAATTATTACAAACCATCACTGCAGTATTTGATGGTGGATGGTGTCTGACTGATGATTTCATAAATTTTGTTGTTCTCTTGTGGAGAGACCTCAATACTACTGCAACTCAAAAGTTTTCTGCTGTGCTGAAATAATGAAACCAACAATTAAATCTTGTTCTCAACCATGATAATATGATTACAGAATTCACCCATGTTGAAATGCATGCAACCAACAGCGAAAAAGTATCAGAAGCTATAGGTCTTCTTTATTCTAAAAACTGCCATTTCCTATACTTAGACAGACCACCAATATCTAACACTATGCCAAACAAAAAAGTGAATGATGTAATTGAGTGGCTAACTGACACTAACTCTACTCTAAGGAGTAAAATCGAAGGCATGGAGGGGATGCTGTATGACTGACATGTCCCTGTGGGAAAGTATCACCTGAACTCATGTTTTATGATAGTCAAAGGTGGTGAATCCCCATGAACATAATATTTTGGGGGGTAAAAGAGTGTTTTAACCCATCCCACTCTGCAAGTGCTCTCTAACATCCTGATAAAGAGCTTTCAAAGATTCTGATAGGATTCACCCCATAAACAAAAAACTCAAAAATACAAGATGATTCCTATCAGCAAGATTAAATTCCTCCCAAAACCATACCAGAAAACCCAGTATGCACTTCTATAAACTTGGCATGTCAGACATCTAACAATATGCAAAGGTTATCATGAAAATATTTTGGTAATTTTTTCTTATGTTGAAGGCTCCAGTCATGGACAAAATTCCACATCAAAGCCGGGCCTTAATTGAAATATAGAGAGAATTATGAAACAAAAAAAAAGACAAGGAAAAGTATTTACGAGTTTTGCTGAAAGTGAAAAACTTGTCTTTTGAAATGTGCTAGGTCACAGTTATTGGGAAAGACATGAGAAGGTAGAGAGTTCCAATGCTTTAACGTGTAGGGAAACAAGCAGGTATCAAAACAGCTCACTCATGAGTTGCTGATGGCCACACAATAATCATGTGACACAGCAGCTTGCCAAGTAATACCTATGGATGAGGGGATGTGAACCAACATTGTGGCATAGGGCAACGGGGTCAAGTTTGGAAGTCAGCCTGGGACAGTTTATAAGTCTGACTACTTTCGACTCAACTCTGTCATGTAAGGATGCTGAGCTAGAACAACCCTAAATGCACAAGCAATACTCTATACAAGGATGAATCAATCCCTTGTATAGACAGAGCAACTGTTCTGAAGAGAAGTTTTGACATCTAAACAGGACTACTAGTTTCTTAGAGGCAGACTTAGCTATTCATGTAACATGGGGGTTCCAAGAAAGAGTGGATGTTACAGTAATACCAAGTATGTTCACTAAGTCAAGAGGTGGAACTACAGAGGCGTCAAAGGAGGGATGAGAGCTATGAGAAGTTTTTGGGTCCTGGAGGCATTAAACTTAACAGGATTTTGTGTACCCCACTGAGATATCCTGTCCGAGTTTATGGAGAAACCTGTCTCAAGATGAGATGCAGATCAAGTGAGAGAAGGGGAAGCAGAACTGAAGGATGTGGATGAATGCATTGTTGAGTTGTCAACATATGAGTGCACTGCATTATCTTTGGAGAGGAAATCGTTGAAAAAAAGGAGAAAAAGAAGTGTAATAGACGGGACAGAATCTTGAGGGACACCAATGTTGATGGAGAAAAGGGAGGATGCTATTACATCAATAACCACACACACAGATCACCCAGAGAGGAAACTAAATATGAAGGAGCAAAGTGTGGGAGGGAAGACAAAAGAGGGTGAACTTAGAGATGAGACCCTGATGCGTACCCTGTCAAAAGCCTTAGATATGTCAAGGACAACTACTCATAACTCCCAAAAATCTACAACTTTTGGATACGACTAAGTAAGCCTTATTATTCTATTATCATTTCTTAATATGAACGGTGATTATTCTATTATCATTTCTTAATATGAATGGTGACAGCTTTACTTTTCCTATGGTTTGGCCAACACACAGATTTCATCCATGAATGAATCAACTTTTGCTACTGGATGTTTAAAATATGGTGTGGTGATGGTCATAAGCTAGAAAGTTTAAGCAAGGCTCAGCATATGTTACCCTTCTCTGAACATAAGAACTAAAGATAAGGGCAAACCATGAGGCAGATTTAATCAGCATCAGCATTCTAATTATTGTACTAACAATCTGGAATCATTTCATATAAAATTTTGCTCAGGTTATGCTATTTCTACAACTATCACCTTTGCTAATTTTACAGCTTCTACTACACACTTCACATGAAAAACACTTACAATGATGATGCCACAAAACAAACCACTATCACCAGTAAAACTAATCTTACCTCTGAATACTGCTGAATAAGAATAATTTCAGGAATTTGCTTGTTTGAAGACAGGAGTACTGCAGGACATGCCTCACGTGTCACAATGAGTGGTACTTCATCCACCACAACATATTCACCACCCTCACTCTTCCTTGACAATAGCCTGAAGGCAGTAAAATTGGGATGTTCTTTTCAATGACGCAGAATTATTAAAAGTTTACACATCTTGTGGTTCATATGGGGAACAAGATAATGCAAAGAATTTCTCACAAATCTTTTGCAAAGTTAGTTTAAACCATCAAAAAATATCATACCTATATGCTAAAATACAAATTTCCTTTAAAAACTCCTACCTGGAATTGGGAGATATTTATCATGAAACAAAAAGTGTGTAGCTATGCACCTATAACAATGGCTATAATTATGTCAACGATGAAACAAAAAGTGTGTAGCTATGCACCTATAACAATGGCTATAATTATGTCAACGAAATGTATCTCAGTAAGTGTGTGAATAATGCATTCAGTATAAATATCTCAAAATTCAAGGACACCCCTAAAAAACTTACATTAAGACCCAGTTATCAATGAACTAAAAACTTTGATACTCTTCTTAAATGCTTCAGTCACTCATAGCTCCAATAAAAATAAAAAGACAATTCTGTATTTGGAATGAACTCCAACTTATGTTACATGTTGGAAGAAGACTCCAGTACTATATAATGAAAGATCAAGAAAATATCTGTCACCTCCCCTTATACTGCTTGAACTCTAGTATCTAATACACACAATTAGTCATTAGCAATGGGTGTTAATGGTTTCCCTATATTCAAATCAAAGATTTGTCTGATAATGAAATGGTGAGAGAACACTGGTTTTGTAACATTTTTTCATTTTTGTACTGATACAAAAACAATATTTAATCTTTCACTGATCTACTTCTTTCATTTTTTGTGTGTGTTCTAAAAAACATTTGGTTTAAGTTTAATGACTCTCTTTCCACGTACGAAAACCATGACAAATGTGACTGCAAGTCGGTTAGATTGTACCAATTACTACTGCACAGTACTAAGACTGAAGAAAAAAAAATT
This sequence comes from Panulirus argus, assembly GCA_038088735.1. Lineage (NCBI taxonomy): Eukaryota > Metazoa > Arthropoda > Malacostraca > Decapoda > Palinuridae > Panulirus > Panulirus argus. Next base: position 3,530 of record JAYMFT010110304.1, on the reverse strand, counting down.
ACACAAGAATAGCTTGGAGCAAAAATTCAACTGACCAGTGCCTACAAATAATACTCCTGTTTGTTTTACAAATAACATCCAAATACAAAACATGTTTTCCACAAACTGTGCTTACAAACAATTCCAGCTTCTTCTATCTATGTCTCTGACACCTGTTCCCAACTGGAACCCCCTTAAAGGGGTGTGCATGGCATTACAGTTCTACATAACCAGTGAACTCCAGTGCCACTTCTTGGCCTTTAGTGCCTCACCCTCAACAGACCATTGGCAGAGGGCAACTTTAGCACAGTGTTTGCAGAGGCTCCTACCTAGTGTTCCTACTATCTACTTATACCTAACGTTCATGCCCAATGTTCCTATTTACTACTTCTACACAATGTTTCTACCTAATGCTCCTGCCTAAATGTTCCTACCTACTACTTCTATCTTTTGCTCCTGCCTAAACATTCCTACCTACTACAGTACTTCCATCTATTGCTCCTACCATTGCATCAAAAAGCAGGGCTTGCACCTAAGTGTAATTTAAGTGTTATCACGTTATGTAAGACAAGGAGAGAACAGACTGCCAGTAGTCCATCTGTGGGTGAGGAAGAAAGAAAAGACAGCTATCTGGATCAGAGGATTGAAACCAGACAACCCCTGAAATGCTGACTCAATTTGCAGCTATCAATAACCCTCCCAATACCTAGGTGGGTAGTACTGGTAATATACCTCCCTATTTCTATAACTGAACATTTGTGCTTGTATTTACAAAAAAGGAAGGTTTGAAAAGAAATATAGCGTTAATGGGATGGCCTTGATTAGGGCCTTAGCTGCCCGTGCCGTCTCAGCTAACATAGAAAAAAAAAAAAAAAAAAAAAAAAGAGCCTAGGAATGACCTGTGGAGGAGATATAGATAGTACTAAAGCCAGCCAGCCTTTAAGAATAAGGAAATATGGAATGACATAAGAAAAAAAAGTTGGAGCACAGAAACTCTGAAAAGAATACTCAGGGCAAGATAAGAGATAATCTAATACTCTTCCATAAATTTATCATGAGCAAACTGTAGGTTAACCCATTCCCAGTGGCCTGTGTGTATGCATCCCAGCACTTCTATTTCTGTTTACTCTTGCTGAGGCATATATAATAATAATCAATGAAATGCTCACATCTGTCTGAAGGCAAAATATACAACCATTAATCTTTGCGACAACATCCTTAATTGTTACTAGAATCTATTTTCCTTACACTGGTCAGTGTATGTGAAAATGTTAAGGTGGTCCACATGAGACCTACCCCCTCTCATTAAGTAATAATTTCTGAAGCTGTGAACCTGTGAAACTCTTACAAATTAAAACTCAAAAACATAAAATGACAATCTAGTGGCTTTTAGTACCGTCACCCAACCTACTCACAAGCAGCCACTGCTGGTAGTCCACAGTATCTTACCACATTAACAACTATATCTCCACTATAAATTTCACCTGTTAGGGAACATTAGATGGGATATTTATGCTAATCACCTCACATTCCCCTATTCTTCATATCCTTCCCCACTATCATGTATATTACCAGGGAATAAAAAATAGTGCCACAAATCCAGCTTCCCCAAGTCTCATTTTATTCTAAATGCAGTACACTATCACTGCAAGATGAAATCAATTTAATTCCATGACTAAGGTAATGCCCTTGTTTCATAGTAATCTACTAGACTCTTCTACTGCCATGCTGTAATTGACAAAACACATAAACACTAATGTAAAAAACATAATAAAAATAAGCAGCAAGCTAAGTTAGCTATTAGGGTATGCATAAAGTATACATCAAGGTGTTAGTTAAATCAGTCAGGTTTGGAGGTTCAATTACACAAGTTAACAGGGATAAGTTGCTACCTAAGTTAGTAATGTTAAGTTAGTTGGGTTAAATGGTTATCGTTAAGTTAGCTGGGTAAGGTGGTTCAGCTGTTAGTTGACTGGGTTTGGCGATTAGGCTATTTCTTTAGAAGTTAGATGGAATCGGTGAATCGGCCAATTGTCAGTTAGCTGGGATACGTGAATCTGTCCACTGTAAGTTAGTTGGGATTGGTGAATCTGTTAATTATCACTTAGTTGGGATTAGTGAATCTGTCAATTGTAAGTTAGTTGAGGTGCTTATTAGTTGAGTTTGGTTAAGCCTATGTTTAGTTTTAAGTTGGTCTGGGCTGGGCTGAGTTAGGTCATTTAATTATTCTACTCGCTCATTTTCGAAATTATGTCTATGGCCAAGAAAGCACTCAATTGCAGTAAGAGTGAACAAGTTCAGTATTTCATTTTTTACATCTATGAAGTAAAATATTGTGGCTTTGTATGTGGTAATTGCGGTACCACAGACTGCTATAATTTCCTGAGATGGCTGTGAGCCTTAACAATATGTGGTGGTGTGTACTAAAAATGAGACGTAATCTGCCTAAATTATCATCTGGAGACTTTAATTATGATCTAGACAACGAGTGACAAGAGGTATAAAGTCATGTACCAGGTATTCCTGCAGGAGTGGTTTTCAACGGTCAATACCGTAGAAAACATAGCTTTCTCATAATCATCTACAATATTACTGGTATAACCTGTACCTTTCTACAGCGCTCCTGATATCACTTGGCTTCTGGTCACCTATATCCTTCATAATTGCGTACAAGGAGACAATATATGGCAGACTTAATTGAAGAAGATCCAATATATTCTAAGTCAATCTAGAGTTCCCGCAAAATAATATTTGTTAAACCAATACACTAGCAAGACGAGACACTATGTCAAATTCTAATGATGCATATGTTGATAGTAAATTCTGGTGCATTTCAGTCTAAGTATCGAATTAAGATTTTAGTATTTACAGGCAGTGAAATAAAACAGTTAATCTACGTTCACATAACATTTTTAATTGCTATTTTCTAGAGTTAAATGTATATCTCTTGGGTTACCACAAAAGGAGCTGAAAATTTATTTCTTTTTCCATCGTCCCTATAATCAGAATCTGAATTTCAATGCAGAGTCTGCACTATTAGTTTTCCTTTCAGTTCACAGATGGCAGAAAAGGCATAAATGTGGAAAGAAAATAAGAAGAAATGTAGAGCAGATTTTGATTGATTATTTTTGATTAATCGTGTGGACGAAAATTATATGGGAAAATACGACCAGGTGAGCAGACATTGATTCTTCAGCAAAAACTATACGATCTACTTTTGATTGAAGAATAAATGTCCGATCATCTGAAGATTCGGCCCATACCCCTCCCCAATATTTATCGAGGCTAATTTAGACTATAGTTTAGATTTGGTTTGGTTAGGTTAGGTTAGGTTAGATGCAAACCTAACCTAACCTATTACAGTAAATCTTCAGATACGCTTACATATCTTTTGGTGCTGTCTGCTTTGTCTTACAATGATAAACTATTAATTGAATTTTTCGTGAATTACACGGATGTGAAATTTATACACACACGCACATTTTATATATATATATATATATATATATATATATATATATATATATATATATATATATATATATATATAT
>JAYMFT010110293.1:10000-13530 GCA_038088735.1 Panulirus argus | reverse complement strand
GAGCAAGTCTAAATATGTATATGTGTGTATGTGTATGTGTATGTGTATATATATATATATATATATATATATATATATATATTATACAGAGCGTTATTGAAATGGCTTTGATAAAGGTACAGTTGCTCACAGTTCCGGCTAGTACAATTAGTATTGCAAATGCTGATCTCCATGTAGAGTGAAGCTCTGCTTGTCTGGATCTGAAGCGTCTCAAGCATGCGGGGGTAAGGACTGATGGGAAAGAAGGCTGGGGGGAGACGAGCTGGGGTGGAAAAGTTAAGGGAGAGAGAGCCAGTAGTGTTTATGGTTACACAATGCTGTCATTTTCATAAACAAATGATGTGTAATTTATGAGAAAGGAAGAAACAGAGAACAATGTTTGTGAGCACATATAATACTCTTCCAAACTTAGCTAAGATTTGTAGTACGAACATAGCAATTAATAATTACTGCTCTCCTTACTGTCTTGATCTTTTTTTCTAATCAAAATTAGTGGTTAGGATAAAAACAGTCAGGATGAAATGTCAGCTGTTTAATATGGACAATAAGAAAGCCTACCAAACATGTAAACTGTGAACATATACGGTAACTCTGTCATGGTGTAATAGGCTCAATGCTTGCTGATTGAGTGATTGATTAACCAGATTCTTGGGGAGCTTGCATGTTTGGTGCAAGCAAATAAGATAGGGCTGGTTAACGTAATATTTAGGACAGCATAAAGTCCATATCAATGAGAGGTCTAGCCATACTCTTTAAACTTGCACTGCCTATGACATAATTACATCTAAAAATGGCAGTGATTTTACAATGCTGTGGTGAAAGAGAATAATTTCCTTCCCCAGGCCACTTGGCAAGCAGGTCGAGGCTACAGTGTTGTCGTTAAAGTGAAAGAAATACTAATTAAATCTGCCACATTTTATGTATAGTAATAGTAATGAAGTAATGTATGATGCCATGCAGCAGCTCCAACAAATTATCAAAACAGCAGTATTTAAGGATGTGGCAAGTTTATGGTAACAAGAATATCAAATATCACAATAATAAAATCTTTGCCATGCAAATTTTGTCTCAGCTATTGATAATGGCCCACAGTATATGATACTAATTGCATGGTGTAATTCTGGTTTGGAAATAAAGGCAAAGTCTAAGAACAGGATTCAGCGAAAATAATGCGTGAAACTAGGCAATTACATCATCTTATACAAATGTAAGTAGCCAATCACACACAAACTGAGGTGGTTTCATATCTTCAGTGCTTGAGGTGGAACAATGCTTCTCTCATGCTCACCATGGCAACACCAGCAAGACAAGACCAGCTAATTAAGCACAACCAAATCATTGTCCTTCATGGGACTGGTCTCTCTATTTGCATCATTGCCCAGCGACTCAGCATCTCCCCTTCCATGGTGGCAAAGCGGATCAGAAGGTGATCTAACAGACCTTGGTAAGTTGAACAGACTTTGAATGTAATTATCACTGTATATAGTGCTATAATTCTGGCAAACAGCAAAGCTATTATCTCCTATATTTTAATCATGAGCTATAGTTTTTGAGTTTCAATGCTTTTAATTTCATTATTGAAAGTAGACCACAGCCATGGCTGACCACCTGCCAGGAAGACAAGGCCATACTACATGCAGTACAGGACAACTCCTTCAGCAATGCAGTCAGGATCCGCGAGGACCTGCAGCTGCCAGAGTCCGCGGCGACTATCCGGCAGCACTTACACGATAGAGGAAGATCACCACAGGGTTCCTGCTGTGAAGGAGTGCCTCATCGACCAACACTCCGCTGGCCACCTCATCGTTGCTCTCCAGTATGTTGCATAGGATGCGGATTTTTGGTCTTGTGTGGTCTTCACTGACGAGAAGACTTTTACCAGCAACAGCCATGACAAAATACTCTTGTGGAGACCCAATAATACTAGATAAGCATAATATAATTTATAAAATACTAGAATGAATGAGCACATACAAACTTTATACTAAAATAGTATGTATATTTGTTTTACTTTCCTTTACAGTCATAAGGATGAGCATTGGTCTGTTTCAATATTAAGACTAAATGTAAACTAAATGATGGAGGAGTATTGTGACTATGATTGCTTTTCATTCATGCCATTCTGCAGGTGTGAAATGGCAGTATGTTTAAAATACTTCTTTATAGTATATTTTTTGTCAGGTTAACTGAAAAGGAAAATATTTCTTTTCAGAAAAGTTTTATTTAAAGTTGACTAACTGTAGCCACTTAATAAAATCCTGAAACACTGCTATGAAAAAGATGTGCAACTGCTACATCATCAGTATTTCTGTGAAGATATGAGTGTCTGAACATCTATGAAGTGGGACAGAGTGGGCACATGACAGTGAACATATGGGGGTGGATCTCCTTGCATGGTATGGGATACCTAACCAGGATTGAGGGCAGGTTTACTACTGCAAAATATATCAATACTTTGCAGGAGTTCTTCCTCTCATCACTCCAGAAGCTGACCTTCTCAGTCCCTGTCTGCCCCATCCTCTTTCTTCATGACTAAAGCCCTATCCATGCTGCCCAGGCTGTTCAGCAATGGTTTGCTTGAGTAGCCAAGCATGGGTTGCAATATGAACCCCACTGAAAATATTTAGGCAAATATTGTAAACTGCTGGAAACCAAAGAGGGAGTGGACAACAGATGAACTTTTGGCCCACACTAATCATTAGTGGGAACTATTCAGGAACCAGCCTCACCTCTTCTGCAACCATGTCTACTCTATGCCAGACAGATTAAGGGCTGTGCTTGAGAAGAAGGGTGGTTGAACTTGCTACTAAGAAAACATACTAAGTTGTCTGAGTATCCTACTGAACTTGCCCCTATTGAAAGTTTTTAAACCCTTACAGATGTTTCAGTGAAATTTATAATTAAACTATATATAGACATATTAAATAAACAATCTGTCACATTTTAGCAGGTGTAATATAATCGTTTGTTTTAATTATCACATAGAGGAAAAAACAAATTATCTCTGATGTCTCACTGAGTAACTGGGTTGGAATGGACTGCCAGGGGTAGGAGCCAGTGCCAATACTACAAAACAATGGAGATGTAAAGAAAACTGTAGGAGTTTCATTTTAGCATTGCTGCCCTTGGCCAACTCCTTCCTGCAACAATTTTTTTTCTTCCTAATCAACATTTCATGACCCCAAAGAGAAACTGCTGTTATACTTTCTTCTGGTAATGGCATTACAGCACTAAAGATACTATTGCGTAAGGATAGACTTTGTAAATATAGTATGTGAATTATTCAAAACTAATGATTCTACTCCATCCATTAAGTGGTTATCAGTGGAGGGTTCATCGAACAACGTTGATAGTTAAGATGGCAAATGCTTTTAAACTATTCCTATCTAAACTCTATTCCAGGTGGGAATAATGTTGGTAGTCATGTGGCACCTCTCGTAACACCACCCCTCTCCAACCAATACTCCCACAGCAGTCTTCCATTTCCTTATGGCCTATATTGTCTTGAGACATAAAGCAGTAGATCGTGA
>JAYMFT010110293.1:0-7500 GCA_038088735.1 Panulirus argus | reverse complement strand
AGACAAACCTCAACGTGTAGGTCATTACATATGTAGACGACCTCACAACCGCATCACAACTCCCTAACACCACAGAAGCAACAACAATCATCCAGTACTTAAGAACAGAATGTTAACAACTCCACAGAAATCTTAAATCACTACTTCAACCCCAGACAGACCCGAATCCAAATCATACCCTCTTGTCACCATAAATTGGACAGTCACTCCCACTGAACAAAACACCCAATCATTCTTGGCATCACATACAACACACACACGATATTCACACCCCACACCAATAACAAAAGCACAAAACTAAAAGCCCTCAAGACACTAACTGGCAACAGAGTGAAACAAGAAAAAAGAATTCCTCAACATCCTCCATAAACAGTTCACCCGCTCACTTTAAACTACGTCTCACTGCTTGGTAATCCGTCCTATCAAAAGCAAATATAACAACACTGCAAACCACACAACATACAGCACTGAGAACAATCACAAGCTGCCTAACAACCACAAACATTTCAACACCAACAAAGTGAAACAAAGCTCCCCATAATGCAATCCCACCTCAACATGCTCGGCACTACATTCTCTGCAACATCACTCTCTAGACCACTTCCACCCTAACTGCTCTTTAACTAACTGCCAATCCCCAAGTAGAAATAAAAAGCTTACCCCTGCCTCACACTTACGTAACTTCTACCCACAGATCCCCCCCCCCACCATCCCTAGCAAATATGACACTGAAATAATACATACACAGAGAATTAACCCGACAAGCACCAAACAACCGACCTTCCACCTCAGTCTTAAACTCCATCCCACACGACATACACCCATCAGATACCACACTTTCCAGACAAACACCAATCACTTTCCGTTCTGCGCTTGGGACATCACCCATCACTACAACACTACAAACACCGTTTTAGCATACCCTACGATCATTCATGCCTACGTTGTAATTACCATAACGAATTCAACGAGCACTTACTCCTCAATTGCCCTGTACTCTCTGCACGCAGAGACAAACACATCACTGCACTTTATGACTTGTGGTCCCGACGTTGGACGTGGCCAGCTTCCTGAGCGCTGCAGAATTCTCATAAAGATAATAAGGATTCCTGGTGCAGGCAGCAGCTATACATACGTGTGTATGTATGTATGACTCTGCATTATTATTGTTATAATTATCATCATTATTACTGTCATTATCATGTAGCCTTATGACCACTTTCTCTGAAGGGACTCCTACAGCTCCAGGCGCTTGCTACATCAGTAGCAGGGATATGATCGATTCCTTTGGAGTGACAATTTCCTCGACAACTGACAGTGATATAGCCTCCCCGAGGGTGACTTTTCCCTCACAGCCCAGCTTATCCCCGCTACATCTGTATGTCTCATGTGTACGCCTTCAGTCTTCACTTTCATCCGAAATAGCCGAGATTAGGGCAGCTATTGACCATCACAACACCAGTCCATGACCGTCACAACGCCAGCCCTTGACAGTCACAAAACTAGCCAGCAGGCCGTGCAGGCTTTGGCCCGTGCCACAATAAAAGACAACACATACACATATCCGCAAACCAATTAAAAAGTATGCATCAACCCGGTGCGCTTCCTGGTGTAATCGTGTTACTCTGGCGCGTACAAAGTTTTAGACCCTTGTCGCAACGTCCAACAAAATTATTCCCTTTACCATTACGTGGGGAAACAACGCCTGCTGTTCTTAGTATAATATAAATAATTCCAGTACCGTGAACCCCCAAAGTTAACTGTAAGTGAATTACAAAGGCTCATCGTATCCCATGCTTACGATCGTGTGTGTTACAAGAGTCGGGTAATTGTATAATGCATGTTTGTTCCTCCGGGGAAGAGACCGTGCACTCTGCGTTCTCGGACGCGGTGTACCGTTACATGGATAAATCCGACACCAATTACTCTTGTTTTTAGAGGGAAAGCGAACATTACTGAGTCATTCTTTTACCTTTTTTTTTCTACTCTTGCACTTTATTATGATAAAATGCAGCCTCGTTGGTCTTCACCAAATAAAGTCATTATTCTCTGGGTACATGACCTGGGACGGGCTTCTGTGTGCGCGATCTTTCCCCGATTGATTGTACGAGATCGTGTTTCAGACCACAACACAGATCTCGATACCAAGAGCGTGATACGACCTTCGCTTCAGTCTGACTCATGTTCTACTCCCATTTCTTAGTTCCCATCGTTATCCATATTTGAGACCCTGTCAAAGCAAAAAGTATAATAAAAAAAAATTAAGCTTCAGTAACGGAAGAGACAAAATAGATTTCATCGCGATTAAACAAAGATAAAAAAAAATGAAGTACATTCCTGATAACTCTAAAACTGTCAGAGGGTAAACAGCAAGTACAGATTCCATCGAGTGGTGGCTGAGATGTAATTCAGCCGGAATAACGTCCATGCGTCTTGAAGGATCTGTCTAAAAACCCCTAGCTTGCAGGCCTTCCAGAGGGTTAGCAGCAGTAAAGTCAAGTTCTTGGGAAACTGTCACTGTATCTGAATGGCCTCTAGTGACCTGGTACACCTCCAGCAGGACGGGCTCTGTGTGAAGCAAAGGAAAAAATTTACACTGAGCCACGAGGTGAGGCTTACCGCGCCACGGCTGTGGCGTAGTGGTCAGCTTGGCTGACCTCAAAAGCCGCTGGCCCAGGCTCGTTCCCCGATGCCGGCAGCCCACCCAGCCCTACATCCTCTTTTTGTTCTTACAGACAAATTGGTACGAAATTTTGTTGGGGTACAAGCACTGCACTGCGACCGTGCTAGCCAGCCCGAAAGCTTGTAACTCGAGACACTCCAGGGGTGAGGAGGAGGAAGGGGGGGCATGTCCTGGAACATGGCCCTCAATGAGAGGCCTAATGAGCCCACCAGAGACTAACACCTACGTATCTTTCTTCCAGCAGCGACCGCCGGCACGTCATCAGGACCCGCACTCGAGTACAGAGCAAATGTGTCCTCAACTCCCGTGGGCCACATACATAGCCAGGGAGTACGTTGCCTTAATGTTATTATAAACACCTGAAGAATAAAGAAAAGGTGTTAAATATTTTCCTTTTGGTGGTGATAACCTAACCTAGACGGCCTTGAAGGTTAGGCCTAAGGCCTAAGTAAACCAACCAACTCAGCTCCAGCGCCGTCAACCTAATCTCCATAATTTCCGGGTCTGGTGCGTTCATTTTATGAGAGAACCGTCGATAAATGGAAGTAAACGTACGTAGATATACCAAATTTACAAGTGTTTTTAATACCGACTCTTTCCGTACGTTTAACCCTACAGACTAAGCGGTAAGACCACAGAACAGAGAGAGAGAAAGAGAGATTGACTTTTGTTTTTAAATCGCGTCCTATCACGGAGTTGCCGCCATGGCGAGGCCGCCGTGTGGGGATGATACTGTGTCATGAACACCATGCAGGGTTGGGCGCAGACAATGCCGTACACACGGGTGGTGGGGTCAGGATTCAGGGGGAAAACTGTGAATAACCACAACTGGCGGGGAAAAATGGTCGACACGGAACCCAAACTATAAACACTGACCTGAAACGACAATGGAACGAAAAAAGAAAGGAACACACAAAAAAAAGGGAGGGAAAATAGGGCGTTCGGTACGAAGCTTTTCTACACAAAAGCGGCCGAAGGTTTAATGCTGTTTTTAAGCAGAAAACCATAAACGACGGCGGTTTTTGCCGAAGGGGAATAAAGGAACGGGAGTTCAATTACCGACGTTTGGCTGAGAGAGAGAGAGAGAGAGAGAGAGAGAGAGAGAGAGAGAGAGGCTGTGATCTGCATCTAAGGAGCAGATTTTTCTCTCTCTGTTCTATTTCAGGATGCGCTGGTAATAGCAGGGTTGCAAGAGAGCAGACAGCGGCGAGGAGGATACCGGTGGTGGCTGTGGTGGTGGTGGTGAGGCGGTGGTGACTGCAGAAGTGGTGATGGTGGAGATGGTGACGAGAGAAGTCGTAGTCTTGGTGATGGTGAGGAGGCAAGAGGTTATGGCAGCGCTGCGTGGTGTATATATGATGATGATAATGGTGGCAATGGTGACGATGGTAGTTGTGTCAGAAGTGGTGGAAGAGAGACCCCAGTGGTGTGCTGTTGCCAGCAGCAGTGCGGTAGTGGTGGCAACGATGGTGGAGATGACAGTGGTGGATAACGGCAGTGCTGGTGGTGGTGACAGTGATGACACGGGAAGTAGCTAACACGGGAGCACATGTGATAGTAGTGAGCCATGAGGGGGGAGTACTCGTGACTGTAATGTTCCTGGTGAGGTGATCGGTGCCTATGGTGAGGGGCGGTGCGTCTGCCGAGCACAGATGGCATTGGCAGTAAGTAACGGAGGTGTTCATGGTGGCAGGGATGGTGGTAGCACCGGCACGAGGTGATGAATGACAGTGGATGAGTAGGTGTGGGAACAGGAGGAGAAGTTACGAGGGAAATTGGGAACCGTAAAAAGAAGAAACTGACACTAAAGATAAGGAGATATTAAGAGTAAGATACGTCAGGAGAAAGACGAATTGCGACGAAGAAATGTAAAGATGATTACGAAGGAATAGGAGGGAAAAAGAAGAGATGATAAACGAGAGGAACTGAGGGAAAGAGAGGGGAGAGATAGGAGAGATCAGGGTGGAGGTGGTGGGACGAAAGGGGAGAGACTACTGCTCATGCGCGGTGAGGGAGTCGGGGCGGGCTTGGGCTGGGGCTGCAGCATCGGCTCTAGTGAAGCTGTGACGTGGCCGCGGGCAGTCGGTGACGCTCCCATCCGTGTGCCTGCTGGACGCTGGGTAGTGGCGGCACATCCAGCCTGAACCGTACTCTCTCTCCAACTCAGAACCCTTCCATATCCTCTGATATACCATGACTCACCCAGTATGAACAGCGTGTGATTCTGTGAACTAAAGGAAAAATACACACACACACACACATATGTATCTATATATATGAATTTCCTCTGCCAGTTTCCCCAGCAGTGTGCGAACGAAGAGTGATAACCTATTGACGGTTTGCAGAGTGTGAAAGGCTTTGTAGGTGTTTGCTGTGGAGGGCGGGCGGGGCTCTCTTTCTGCGTCTCCCGGGACCTGTTGGTGTGTGATTTTAACAATCCTTGTTTTATGTTCTTTGAGCAAATATTTTCTACAGAAACACGGCAAGTAACTTTTGGCTCATTGGTTCCTCTTGTATTCATTTATGGAGCAGTAGCGATTCATGTGTGATAACCATATGTCCCGTTCATACACACACAGGTTTCGGATTATCATTCATGGGATTAACACATACATGTGCTCCTTCGCCACACACCTTACGCAAGGTAGTGAGTGACGACATGAAAGTTTTGCGTTGACTGAGAACTTGCATTTGACTCCACCATGAGAAGTGAGACGAGGACATAACTTCTTCCGCAGCTGTCCGTGTGAGATGATTCGTCAAAACACAGATGCAGAATCCGTTTGTATATCACAAGTGTCTTTGATGCATGTCACAAACAGTGTCATGAGAGAACCAGATTTTCTCTGTAGACTGAAACGTACGTATGTCTGAGTACCAGAAATATCCGTGGGTGTTAAATCTGATTATTCGGTTGGTGGATGAAGTGGCTTGACACTGACGACCTCAATGACACAGAGAGTTGACAGGCACAAGGCCTAACCAGCCAACCAACAACCTCTCAGCACCACAGTAACTGTGTTCGTGTACACCGTTCATCCCTGCAACCCTTCCGAAAACATATCAGTTAACCTATGTTGATATGATTCATTAGCTCGGCCACAGTGAACCTCTGAGCGCTTGTGTCAACCTTACAACTGCGTTTGGGTCTGGTTCAACATTTGCTCTAGAAGAGACTTTGAAGTCCCAGGAAAACATGTGGTTCATGTTGGAGCTTCCGGTTTGCATTTAAGCTTTTACGTTGGGCTACAGTTTTGTGGATGCGTTAAAGATTTTGGGATGCGTTGCTGCTTTCGCGATGCACCAATGGCTTTTGAGTTACATTTTTCTTTTTTCTCTTTACGCTTTTTGGATTCTTTGCAAATTCTGGCTTGCACTCGCGGGCTTTAGCGGTACTGAAGCTTTTGGGTTGAAGGTTGCAATACAGCTTTTTAAGTTGCTCTGCGACTTTTGACGTGCATTACAGCTCTTGTAGTGCATTAAAATACTCTGCCTTTCACTGAAGTCTGTGTTGTCGAACAGCTAATTTTGGGTTGCGTTAATGATTTGAGCTGTGCTAAAGCTTATGGATCGCAACAGGAGTTTGGCTTTGCATAAAGGCTTTTGAGTGGTACTAAAGCTTATGAGTCGCTCCATAGGTTTTGGGCTACATAAGGCTTGTGAGCTGTGGCAAATCTTATGAGCTGCAACGCAGGTTTTGGGATTGCTTAAAGCTTTTGCATAATCTCAAAATAACCTTTTAGTTTTCTGCCGATCACGTTCAACTTCTTGGATTTCAGTCACAAAAAGTTTATTGATGATAAAAGTTTTGATATACGACCTCAAGCTCTAAAGGGTCACACTGAAGTTTAAAAAAAAAAACGCAGGTCACTCTGAAACTTTACAGGACCTGTGGGTTGCGCTAAAACTTTTAAAGATTCACGGGTCAAACTAAAACTTTTTTTCATGCGTCATGGATCACTCGAAAACTTTAAAAGGACCTGAGGGTCACATTAAAAGTTTTAATAGAACTTGCGGGTAACTCCGTAACTTTTTACTCACCCCCGCGTCACACTAGATCTTGAAGGCCCGGCGGGTCACGCTGTGAGAACTCGATACCACGAACAACGCTGACTCGACTCATAATCGTCAAAGTGACACAGAAAGAAAAAGAAACTTGAAGCCCATAAAACTTCAAGGCAAGTTTCAAGTTTTTTTTATGTCCTCTTATTATGGTTATGAAACACGTAATATAGCGTCGTTATCTTCATACTAACACTCTATTACAAAACTCCGACTTCAGATTAAAACTCCTGAATTAGATCATAATTTCGTATAACATAACAGCCCACGGGATAAAGAAGACTCACTCCTCACTCATGTTGACGCTGAAGGCACAGAATGATAATCCTACATTGCTTTAAAGAATTATCTTTCTTATTTTACAAACAAAATAGCAACTGATGAAGTGGATATTCCTGCTCGTAAATCTTCATCCTTAATCAAAACCGTCGGACGAGTTCAAGGTTAAGAATTACGGTCGCTTTTCAAGTCACAGATCTTTGATGCCACTCTCTAAACACAAGACACTGAAACTATAACACAGAAGACACTGTTGTTTATACCATTTCGGTTCAATTGGATTTTTTCTTAAAGGAATCAATCATCCAGATCGGAGTGAAATTGTTGGTTCTTATTAATCACCTTGAGCTATCTATATCTTTCTTCCCTTCACACTATATAATTTTCCTGGCAAATAAAACCTACACACACACACACACACACACATATATATATATATATATATATATATATATATATATATATATATATATATA
>JAYMFT010110282.1:2500-13530 GCA_038088735.1 Panulirus argus | reverse complement strand
TATATATATATATATATATATATATATATATATATATATATATATATATATATATATATTGCAATAGTTCACAGTGGCGTGCATGTTCTAGTATTTGCTGTTAACAACGAGGAAAATGAAACACGATGAGTTCCCAAGTGCACTTTCGTGTAATGATCACATCGTTGGGGGAGATACAAGAATGGGATAGAGGACGTAGAACTGTCAGTTGATTTACGAGGAAGTGACGTAGCTAAGACGCCTTTGGTAAACAAGTGTTACCGAATGGTGGTGTTCCAGTCGGTGGTGTTCGGGTCTGGCATCATGCGTGTCATAAAATTCTATTATTTGACAGGAAAGGTAGATGTTTACAAATTTTTGCATACGACAAAGCTACCAAGCTTTATGTTACAATTCCTTATGTGTTTATTAAAAGAAGATTTAATGACATTTTTCGTGGTAAAGGAGTTAAAGTTGATAACTGAATTAGCGTTACTCCAGTCAATACAATGGTCATAATTTTTAACGTTATTAAAGAAAGCACTTGATTCTTGTCCTGTTCTTATATTATATTTGTTGCTTAAGTCCAACATAAAGATCCTTACCAGTTTGCCCATTATAAAACATATTACAGCTCTTATAAGGGATTCTGTAAATACAGGCCGCACAATTTTCTGACGAGTTTTATATTAAAATATTCTTTATAGTATTGTTATTGTTGAAAGCTACATATACATTAAAGGATTTAAACAAACTGGGATGTAGCATGAATTGGGAAGTAATGTAAAATTATCACTAAAAGGGAGAACTGAAAGACTCTTGGTTTTAAGGGGAGATTTGGGTTTAACTCATTTCTTTGCTAACTTGAGAGATTTTTAGCGTAAAACTTAGGAGGCTTTGACTTAGATCCAAAAGAATATACTTTAAACTCAGTAGAAATCCCTAGAAGCAGCTAATTCTCACTTTGATGAGGAATTGAAGTAATTTTTGATAGGTAATGATTCTCTCATCAAAAGATTTTCATCACTGACCCCTTCATTGCCATGTATGTATAGATTTATCAAAGCACATAAGCCAAACTTTCCAGCAAGACTCATAGTGAGTTCAGTGGGCTTAGTCACGTATGAATTAACAAAATGGTTAGTTTCTTTATCAAGCCCACTAGTTGGTACGTAAAATATAAAATTCTGATATCATGAAGAATGTAGATTTACTTAACAAACTAATTAATATCCAGGTTGATTTTGATTTCAAACTGTTAAGTTTTGATGTGTCATCCTTTTTCACAAAAGTTCCAGTTGAGGAGCTCTTAGAATAACTGGCTGATATTGATTTACCTGCTTCAAATTCTGTGTTTGTTGAATTACGTGATAAAACTTTATATAAAACACTGTGTATTTCAGTTTAATGGAGACTATTATGCTCAGAAATTTGGTAAGGGGATGGGTAACCCTCTTTCTCCAGTATTAAGTAATCTTTATGTGGACTTCTTTAAAAAAATTACCTAGGGGTATCTTACCCTTTAAGACAATCTGGTTCAGGCATGAAGATGATGTTCTTTCTGTATGGCCAACAAACGAAAATTTACAAACGTTTCCCCTTCTACTTAACAGTTTAGTATCTTCTATCAAATTTACTGTGGAAAATAGAATAATTGCATGTTATCATTTTTAGACTGCATGATCCATAGGAATAGAAACATGTCTAAGTTTAGCATTTATAGAAACCCGCCAATGTTTGTTCTTATATTGATTATTACTCATTTCAACGTGACAGAGTTAAATTATCATCATTCCAGTCAGTGTTCCTTAGGGCATTACGTATATGCAATCCGGAATTCATTGATGATGTTTGAGAAGATATGTTCCATTGGATCCAAGTTAAAGTATGCTAGATCTTTAATTGATGAATCTCTTAAGTTGGTAAAGAAATCATTTTATAGATTTAAACCCAAACCTACTCTTGATACCAAGAATCTATCAGTTTTCCCTTTTAGCCATAATTTTACGTTACTTCACAGATTGCTTAAATCCTTAAATGTAAATGCAGTCTTCAGCAATAACAATACTATAAAGAATATCTTAATCAAAAACTCGCCAGAAATCTCTGCGGGCAGTGTTTACAAAATCCCTTGTAAAAGCTATAGCATGTTTATACAAGGCAGACTGGTAAGGATCTGTATGTTAGACTAAAGCAACATAAATATGGTATAAGAACAGGACAAGAATCGAATACTTTCTTTAATCATGTTAGAAAATTATAAAAATAGTATTGACTGGAGTAACGATAATTCAGGTATTAACTGTAACTCCTTAACCACGAGAAATGTCATTGAATATTCTGTTACACTGGTCAACAAAATCTAAACTTTTTTTTTGTCCCACGAACTGTAATAGATGGACCTTATAGCACTCTACGCGGAACTTGAATCTGCTTTTTTTTTTTTTATTCTATCAGGCATGGTTTTAAAGAGAGAGATTGTTTGTAAGTGACAGAGCAATTAAGTTCTACATTAAGTGTATATTACTCATTCATAAATACGGCTGGTATCACACTTAAAAGACTTGCCTTAGAATGTAGAAGTGTACGATTTTCGGTTATATTTGGCCTCAGGAACATCCCTCCTTAGTGTCCAGCAGTAATCTGCCAACAAACAGGGGCTCCACTTTCCTTGGTGCAGCTTTTCTATGTCCAAAATATCCTGGTGAAATCTTCCGCCGTGCTCATCACTGACTACCCCAAGATTTTAAAGGAAATTGTCTACGTGCGAGACCAAAAAGTGGATTTTTAGACTCATATTGCACCCAGGAGCTTTATATGAAGTCAAGAGATCTTTTACATCACAGTAGACTTCTGATCTGTGATTCCCCCCCCCCTCTCAAAAAAAAAAAAGAAATCTTTGCAAACTCTCTTCATTTAGCTCCTCATCGAACTTTTCATCTCGAAGCAGTTCCCTGATCTGTGGTCCTGCAAAGATACCCTCCTTGAATTTTGTGTATCTGATTATGGAGAATTTATCCCTCAGCTATGTGAATCCATGGCCAGTCTTTGACGAAGTTCTTCATCAGCCCGATCTTTATGTGCAAAGGAGGCAGATAAATTTTCTCAGGATCAACAAGAGGAGGAGGATGGATGACATTCTTCGTCCATGGAGTTAATGATGTTCGTTTTGGCCACACTTTTCTTTACACAATGATTTTTCTTCTTGTCCCGGCTATCCCGCTCACAGAGGAAACAACAGAACTTCAAGTGACCAAGTTGCATCCGAGTAAAAGTACCACAACATTTAGGTCCGCCTCATACATTCCACTTAAAGTCCCCATACTATATTTTTTCCTCCAAAAGAAGCTTCGTGTTATCATACGTTCCTCCATGTTACCTGGATGAGCCAGAGGAACAGAGGGGACCTTATTTCCATTGTGAAGCAGAACCGCTTTCAATAAACAAGCGCCACTCATCTGTGATTCATTCGTGAACCAAGGGCCTCCATAACAGAATCGCTTTCAATAAACAAGCGCCACTCATCTGTGATTCATTCGTGAACCAAGGGCCTCCATAACAGAACCGCTTTCAATAAACAAGCCTCACTCATCTGTGATTCATTCGTGAACCAAGAGCCTCTATAACAGAACAGCTTTCATTAAACAAGCGCCACTCATCTGTGATTCATTCGTGACCAAGTGCCTCCATAACAGAACGAACATGATTGCAAAACACCGGACCATCTTCAAGGGAGAAAAAATTCAGTTCTAGCCTGCACCTGACAGAGAACTGCTTCTCAGGAGCGGACACTGTTTGAATGTCCCAACATTTCCAGTCGTGTTTCTGCAGGCCCCAGGTGAACTCATTTTTCCATGCCTGTGCTTTCAAAAAAAAACTATTGCACTTCACAAACAATGAAAATAGCTGTTTTAGTTAAACTTTTCTGTTTCAAATGCTCCGTGGAGCACTGGTACATACATTCTGTACGTAATGATATGCGAGTATGCTTTAACAAAGAAAACTATGGGTGATAGAGAAATTCTGAAAACGTATTTAAATTCAACGTGCATAAATACACAAGAAACAGATATTTTTTTCCATGGGACAAAGTCTTTGTTGACCAGTGTTAGTAAATACACAAAGAATTGTAACATGAATATTAGTGAAGGTCTATACAAACTTAATGGCTTTGACGTAAACAAAATTTGTAAACAGTTCCCTTTCCTGTCCACTTAATGAAATTTTATGACAAGCATGATGCCGGATTCAAACACCGCTAACATTTGTTTACCAATGGCGTCTTAATTACGTGCAGCTAGGTTCTGTAAAATGCTATATGCTTATTGTATGAGCCTGTTTGGATTTGACCGGTCTAGGCCCGTTGCTCACCGATGTACGACGAAATTTAATCGATTACATAGTATTCGAATCGTCATTACCCTATTAGGGGCGATCATAGCCTCGCAGTAGCGCTCCTGCCTACCACGCATGAGGTCCCGGGTTCGAGCCTGGCTGTTGGAGGTTTGTGTGTGATATATATATATATATATATATATATATATATATATATATATATATATATAGCGGAATACCAGTGGTAAGAATAAAGAAAGAGTAAAAATGACACTGAAAATCCAAACAAAGATCAGGGAAAGACAAGAATCGAAGCATCGAACCTGCGTTCGAAGCAAGCAGCTCCACTGAAACTCACCCAAGTCAAGAGGGAAGTTCCTTCAAATATAAAAGCTCTCGGAATCATCACTCCCATAATTCCTGTACTTTAAACTACAGGCGTAAACCGAAGCAGCGTCTCTGATAGAGGTGGCGAAAGTGGTCTTGAGTGAGGGTGAAACCTTTGTAAAGAATGACAGCGTCCGTTAACCAGTGAAATAACACTGTGTCTCGCTGAACCTCTCTGTAAAGTGTGAACCCTCATTAATTTTCCCACATTTTACGTGATGGGTTTTGTCGAAACTCCTCTTCCGGAGCCGGAAAATATGTTGGATCGTTCCCTTTCATTTCTATAACCTTCCAAATGGAGGTTATTACGTGCCTTGCAGCATTCACGAGTTTCCGTGGTTCCAGCTTGGCAAGACCCGTCCACCGTCGCTTTTATCGTGGTTCGCTTTAGGTTTCCTCATACAGGCCTCCATCGGCACAGCGCTCACAGTTATGCGGCCTCTCTCATTGTTTCCACTCCTCATGTTAAGCACGACCACCATAGCTCCCGTCTGCCAATCGTTAGCATTTTGTTGGGATCCTAACGGTATACCGTTAGCCCAGCAAAACAATTGAAAACCAAATTGCACCTGTCTTCGTGGAGACGTTAACAAGACGAACGGCTTTACTAGAATGGGTTTCGGGAATCGACCAGTGACAAAAGGCAGAACTTCCATTGTTGGTAATATGGTCTATACGTACGTAAAGATATTTCTACGTCGACTGAAACCACGTTTGCCTCAGTTGGCTTACTCTTTCATATGAGAGTTTTATATTTGAGAATATAGCACAACGCAATTCCAGGTAGAAGAAGAAAAAAGAAGTGAACGGGGACGAATGAAAGAGAAAAGAAAATGCTGATGCTAATTTTCCGCAAGGGGAAGCTGTTCACGATACGTAACGAGACTCTGGCACTGAAGCTTCGTTTTCGACCAGCGGTGCATGAGTGTAACAGGATATGCTCTGTGATTCTAAACGGCTTCCACGGGAACGCTCTTACCTGCGTGTAAACAAAAGCCTATATATCGTACAGAGCGAAGATGAAAACGCCACTAAAGGTTATGAGATGTTAAAACAATTTTCCCCATAACACTCTTCGAGTCGGACATGGCAACAACAGACTCCTGCCTGGTCGAAGGAATCGAATACCTGTTGTTTAATGTAGTACATTGTTCCTATGTATGAGAGCAAAACTCCAGCAGTTTATGGAATCAATTGTGCATCCCTCCACCTTTGCCATATGGTGTCCCTTCATGGAAACAGTAGCTGCGGGTCATCACACCACAAAAGATATTCATAATCTGCTCAGACTGGACGTTTGATTCGCCTGAAAACCTTCCCATCACAAAAAGAATCTACGCATATTCTTACCCGTATAGCATCCGGGTGACTCCTTATCTAAAACAGCAACAATCTATCGCTCTACAGGACTACATGTACGGGAAAGATGGTCATCAAGAAACAAGACTTGTAGGATGAAATGCCAAAAAACTATACTGACAAGTTGAGAGAGGTATGCAATTTGGTCTTAGGAACAGGATAACTTTCTAAGTAGAATTCTGCATCTTTTTTCCCAGTCTTAGTGTTCACAATTTAATGCATCTCATAAACACAGACCAGCCTTTGATTGCTATAGAATATTTGAGAGATAGATACGTACAGTCATACTTTAAACCATGATACTGAAATGTGACTGGTTCAGTCCGTACGTGATTCTTTGAATCTCACACAACTTTCCTTGGAAAGTCGATTTCATATATGTACATCCCATTCGAACAAATTATCCATTTATGGTTGCAGTGATAACTCTCAGCTGCCACATGACTGACTTTCGTATGTAAATCACCCATCACTGATATCCGGTCTCATGCATCGAAACATCTGACACAACTATTCTGCTGCTCCCAAAGCACACACCTCTCATCATCTTTCTTCTCATGGCCAAGTGCATAAGAAATCCACCTTTAATCTTTACCCAACCAAGTTTCAATGTCGGCAGCAGTGAATAAGAAGACAGTAGCGATGATGGGTCTTCTTCAGCTCCTCAGAATGTCTTCTGGAAGGAATGCTTAGCTTTAGTAGTACAACACTCTGCCTTCTCCTACTGGTGTGGCATGGATTAAGATTTACAGATGAAAGGTAACAGACGCAGACCACTTGGTGGAAGATATAAAGAGAAGGAAACTGGTCTTAGACTCATCGTCATACAAAGATATTGAAGAAAACGGTCTCTATCAGTGTTATTTGGCTGTTTTACTTCAAGAGCCTTTGTCACTGTCGGTTCAACTTGATACTGAAATTCATGGAAACAGTGTCAGTAATTGTATCACGCTCCCTGAAGGATGTAGGAATGTTTTTAGGGCTCTAAACTGCTCCTTCGTTATTACTTTAAAAGAATAAGAAAAAAGATTCCCTGAAACATTCATAGAACAAGGGATGGGGCTTACATACATTTCAGAATACAGTGAGCAGGCACAAGGTTGAAGTGATCATGAGGCCCTCTGCTCTAACATACGGAGTATGTCGAAGGGCATATTGTGGCACCCATTCTGGAGCTAGATTTACTGTCGTGAACCGTTTTGATTCAGTGAAAACTTTTCAAATAAATTCCAACAAAGGATTCATCATTGATATTGTGTATGCACATAACATTAACAAATGATAATCATTTATACCTGTTTAATATTTCAGATATGAAAATATCAATGATGAAAATGATTCATGTATCAAAATCAGATAACATGAAAAACAAATACTGTTGGTGTAGAAAGGCCTCATTTGACTGCTCATTCCTTCTAGGTAGGGAGAACTTCTAGTAATTTAAGTGATAAGATAAACTGAACTTAAGAGAGTTCATTTTCACTCTCCCATAAGAGACTAAACCTACCACAATCAGTACCGAGTAAGTGACTAGGTAGCACAAGAGTGCTTTGGTCTTCAGTGAGACTGATAAGCCACGATGGACGCACATATTGTGGCTCGAAACAGCCCCCGGTGTCGGGGAGCAACAAGGGCCTCTTAGAGAGGCAGGTAACATTACCCAGTAACGTCACCTAATCAGACGACCTGCGGGCTACCTTCAGAGCTACATCTTACAAGACCCTCCATCACATAAAAGCAACCGGTCATAGACCTGAAACAAGTCAACAAAAGTTCGACAAACACCACAGCAGACAGCACTAACACAAAGACATAGCAAAACCTTCTGTTTGGGAACACCCGACAAGCTGCTACAGCCAAAGGCGGCAGGTCCCGTTGTCTCATCAGTCATTAAAGCTTTGACCGGATTCCCAAGAGAAGACAGCCTAGTTTGCAGCCCCACCACAAGCCTAGCTTTCCCAAGACCCACCAAGGTCAGAGCCTTAGTAAGTAGAATGGTAGAGGATCTCAACGCTGTCGTTGTACTGAGAGTCGTCACCAAGGAGGACACTTTGACACCCAGAGATGTTACCACAGCTAATGCTTTGCGGGAGAAACACCCACAACATGCACCTAACTGCATATTCCAAAGGCCATTAACTCTTAACGATACAGAGGTCCACAAAGCGGCCTTGTCCTTTTCGTCTGGCACACCAGAGGGATTATCACCAGTTTAAGACCTTAACATCTTAAGGAAATTTTTGGGTCCAGTCGCTAAAAACCATATGACTGGACTCACCAGATTTGTCAATCTATGTCTCACTAGTAATATTCCCCAACCCATAAGGCCCTTTTACTTTAGCGCTTCCCTGTGTGCACTGAAGAAGGAAAATGACTTTATGAGACCAGGTGGTTGTCATAAGTGACAGCAGTGATACTGTCCTCCAACTGAGCCCGAAAGACCTTGTTTTAGCATACCTCTAGGCTGTGAAGCAGTCGCCTTTGCTGCACGAGCCTATGTTCGTAACGTCACCTGCAATAAGGCTTCAGTTATGTGAGAAGGGGCGCTGTCGTTAGTGGTGTTTATCGGCTCTCTCCATCTCTCCTCCTTTCGTCTATCTGTGCTACAAGACACCATCGTCTTGCCTTAAGTAAGCACGAGATTAATTCATATATATATATATATATATATATATATATATATATATATATATATATATATATGTGTGTGTGTGTGTGTGTGTGTGTGTACTTTCTTTCGTACGTGTTCGCTGTTTCCTACGTGAGCAAGGCAGCGCCTATAACAGATGGCTGAGCCTTTCTCTGTTCCTTCTTTTGGAAAGTAATATAAAAGTGGTGGATTTCCACCCCCAGTCCCCAGCCGCCTTCGTCACCCCTAACACAACGTAGGTGACAGGTGGGCAGAATTGATTCTTCCCAGTCCCCAGGGGATATATATCCACGTATATTGTTTTCCTTTGTGAGTATTCTCTTGTGTCTGCTTTCAATTTTATGTTGTGCAATACATTTTCAGCAGAATACGTACGATTAGATGTTTCAATATTCATCATCTTTGCTTTAAGTGCAGAATTCTTTCCCAAAGTCAGAGTTTGGGACATCGTTTCATATTTTCCAAGGAAACGAAAAAGATTATGATTGACTAAGGCAATAAATTCTTGCTGTCAACTAGACCCGATGGACCGACCAAAAACCCTTGTGCCAAACCTGATGTGACCAGATTGCAAAATCAAGCCTTTTGTAGTGTGCAGATCCACATTTTCGAAATCATTCTTGCACATATCTGAAATTTCTTTCCCAATTTGCTGCTAATACATTTTCTCTGATTTCCGTACTCTTTAATGGCACAATTAAGCTTTTAATCACGGTAGGTACAATCCTTTATTTCTCCTTTGTAAAGGTACATAAATCATTTTCCCTTCCGGATGCCATATACAGGCTAAGTGTATTGACGCATCGGTATTCGTGGAGTACGGATGCCTGGCTGTATTTTGCATTCCGCACGGCTTGTCAAAATCATTTTCTCTTCTCGTCCCCAATGCTCAGTCTCCTCTCTGATCGATCGTGGTTCCTTGTGTTTGTCCTTTTAGATTCTGCGCTTGTCAGAATTGGTCTGTTTATGTATCACATATGATTACCTTCATGTGCTGGGAAAATGAAATATATCTTATCTTTTTTCTGTACATAATTGATATCTGTATTTTCATCTCCATCGACAAAAAGACTTTTGTGGATAGTAAACAGTGAAAAATAATTTTCTTGCTCCCTTCGTCATGATTTTCCCGTTAACTTATATTTTACGTGTTTCCTCTCACATCATGCTTTATCTTTATTCATGAATGAAGTCTGTCATGAAGAGCATTACAGTTCTTTAGTATTGTGAGCATCCATTTGGATTTGTGCCATTCCCTATCTTTTAGCTTAAGTGTTTAAGTCTGTCTTCTGCCATCGCATGATATATATATATATATATATATATATATATATATATATATATCTTCACTTCTGGGAACTTCTGTAGAGGGTTCCTTTCTCTTTGACCCTGATTGTGGACTCGGTACAGCTCGTTGTGAGTGGAGGGTCCCTCTGACGCCCTGCGTGTGCCACTCCTCCTTGGACTGGTGCCTAGGGTTCTCCAGTGCTAACGCTCTCAAACTTGTGCCTTCGATTTACGGCGCATTCATTCCTCCAGCGTTCGGTCGTTCGTCTCTCCTGGCAGATCGAACTTGGCCAAGTATACTTCCCACGAACTCGTTCCATTGAATTCCTGAGGCTTACGGTGGACAGGGGTCCTTCTTGCTTCTCCTGGCATTGTTTGTTCCTCCCGAAAATAGAAATGTTCCAAAATCCATATGTTCCCTCCCTCGGGGATGGTTGATTTGGTGTTCCACACACTTGACAACCTTTGCTGATCCCTACAGTCCACACCTATCCCTTCGTCATCTATCCTGGCTTCTTCGGTCCTGGGCGGTCTACCTATCAAAGAGCCCTACAGATGCTGCCCACTCATAACGTACTGTATCCACTGCGTCTTACAATCTATTCACAGTCGAGCCGTTGCGCGATCTGGTCTGCCGGTTCACTATGCTGGTCGAGCAACAGCAACTTTCGGTGGACTCAACTCACTCACCTAGCTATTCCTGCTGTTTTGCCCTAATATCTATGCAGTTTCCGTACCTCCTCCACCTTCGGGGGCAACTAGATCTCCTGCTCATTTCCTAGTCCCGCAACAGTTCCTTTACATCGGCCAGGGTTTCTGACTGCTGGTGTATGTTCTCTGGTAAGCAGTGACATGCCTCGTAAACCTGCTGGGTAAGGGTGTTCGAAAATTCTCTGTTCTTGCTGGATCAAGTCATTAAGCTTCAGCTGTCGTTGCTGAGTCACGGTGTGTGTCACAAATTTTTTCAGGTTAGACCTGTGGCGTTGCTAAGTCGGGTTGTTTCTTGGCCAGGCTGGTTTGTTGGTTAGGAATA
>JAYMFT010110272.1:0-11906 GCA_038088735.1 Panulirus argus | reverse complement strand
GAAGAAATGGAGTTGCGTCTTAATTCCGGGACGCGGGAGGGGCTGAGCGGCGTGAGGATGAACCTCCTCGCTTGATGGACGGCGTCGTTATTGAAGCTGGGAGACGACAAAGGCGCTGTTTCCAGACTGGAAGGGGTCTCCCCCAAGATCCTGTGAAAGGGGAGGGAGGAGGATGTTTCCAGGCAAGGTTTGGATTTTCCCCGGTAGGGGAGAGGGGAGGTGTAGCAGACCTGAAGGGGTTCCCGTCCCAGTTGTAGTGGGGGAAAATGATAAGTTGCCTGGAATGCCGCAAGGGGAGGGGGGAGAGAGAGAGAAAGAGAGAGAAGATGGTGCACTACCAGACTTCCTTTTAAGGGTAGATGATGAATACCCAGGACGCTGTCCTTGGAGGTTGATGACGATGATGAGTTACTACGCTTCGCTTTGCTGAAAACCTGATGAGTTTCCAGGCCTGTGAACTAAGGGGAAGATTGTGAGTTTTATGACATGTGTCTCGCTGGAAGATGGTCGGCTTCCAGGCCGTATTATATGAGTAGGATGCGCTTTCCAGGCAACAGTTAGAATAGGAAGACAAGGTTTAGACTCCCAGCCGGTAGATTTATGTCACAGAGGGAGTAATTAAGGGAGGAAATGAATGAGAGTTTGGGATATAATTAGGGGAGATCTACTAACCCGGAAGATCTACGGGCCTTCGGTGAAATGGCATTCCAGGAGAGAGGGGAGAGGGAGAGAGAGAAAGGAGGAGGAGGAAGAAGGGTGAAGACAGACTCCCGACACCGCTCCAATCTGGAAGGGATCCAAGTTGTGAAGTTGAGAAGCGGCCGACACGATGGAACGGTGCTGAGGGAAGTGTGGATGAACTGGCGAACCTCAGAAGCGATTTTGGCACTTCACGAAGCGGTAACCCCCCCCCCCCCCCCTAAGGAAAGCGTAGCCGCTCCACGGTGAAATTCGGAAGCGGTTTCCTCCAGATTAAACGGGCATGGAAAAAAAAGAAAAAAGAAAAATCTAGAAGCGAAGTGGGTGAAGTGTGCACTTAAGAGATTTACGACCCTCCCCCACCCCCACTCCCCCACCCACACCCCCCTCTCAAAACAACGGGTTCTCGCAAGACGATGGAGAGAATCCGGCGGAAGGCGGATCAAAGTTTTCGTGATCCGGAGATGATTGATGGGCTCCGGGAGACGGGGGTCGAGGTGCAGTTGTTTTACGGCCCCTTCTGCGAAGCGCAATATGACGCCTGGCCGCCATGCTCGAACGGAAGGGCCCCGGGTACATTACCGACACGAAACACAAAGACGCGTGGGGGGAGGTAAAAGTCTCCTGGCGTTGGTTTGGTGTCGTCGGTCTCCCGCCAGCCAATCAAGCCACACACACACACACTCTCACACTCCACCCTCCGTCCGTCCGTCCGTCCGTCCGAAATTTCACGGTGCCGCTCCAAACGCAAGCCGTTCATCAACGGGGGGAAGATTGCAGGTGATACATTGTGGGGCATTTGCTATCAAGTGGGCTAATTGAAAGTCTGCATGTTTCACGGCAGCGTCGGTGGGAGTCGGGTCTTGAAGGATGTGAGACTTGTGTTTTGCGTGAAATATGACGCATTATGAAGACTCTCCCCTTACCCCGAGGGCGACACTTTGTCGCTAGTTAAAGCAACTGTGTCACTGTAGTGTGTATATATATATATATATATATATATATATATATATATATATATATATATATAGATAGATAGATAGATAGATAGATAGATATAGATATACGTACAGTACCCGCAGAAAGTATGAGGAATAAGCAAAAAAGAAGATTTAATTTTCTCTATTTTAGTAGTTAGTCTAGCCACTACGTGCCTCATATGCCTCGCGGCTTGGAGTCAGTAAGGTTTCTGCAGTAACCAAGGCCACATCCATTCACCCAAGATGTCTCTGATAGCTTCAGGAAGGAAGGCGAGGAATTGGAGGAGCGTTCCTTTCTTGAAGTTTAGTCTTCGTGTGAGACCACAGCTCCTCGATGGGATTCGGGTCTGGAGAATTCCCAGGCCAATGAATGTATTCTTATTATCATTGTTGTTGTTACTGATATATTATTTTTATGTATTTCTAATTGATCTGTGAAAGAGCCCTTGTGTTCTCCATGACTTCTTTTCCAAAGGCTGCGCTACCTCCAGTAACGTGGAAACGTGGACTCCTTTGGAGTGAGAAGCTCTTTGATGAGTCTGTGCTACCCTGTTATACAGACTTGCAAGAAAGTGACTTTTCGCTCACGTTGTAACCTCGAATAGGCGGAGCTCGGTGACACACACACACACACACACACACACACGTGTGTGTATATATATTTAGAGAATACCTGGTATTTCGTGAGAACAAATCTGTATCATTACTTGGACGAGAGGGAAACGGACGGAACACGAGGCGCGAACGTTAGAGACAGATGGAAAGAAAAACGTCCGATGTACATTTCAGACGAGATGAATGTGGTGAATGTGGTTACCGCAGGAGAGGCGAGCGGGAGGCAGAACACACTACCGAAATTACAGACAGAACATCGAGTGGTTTGGCGCCCCTAAGGCTCCTCAGATGGTGCGGGATTTCTTATAATGGTCGGCGATAATCCTCCGCCAGTAGTGGCAGAGAGAGGAGGATTTCAGGAGGGAAGTCCTTTTGCCAGGACAGGTGCTGGACACCTCGGGTCTTGTGTGTGTCTCAGTGTGAGGACAGGCACACAGCCACAGCTACTGAGGAGGACCGCGATGAGATGTGGTGGTGGTTGGTGGTCACGGTGGCGAGTGTGGTAGGGTGATCGTGATGGTGAGTGTGGTGGTTAGTGGTGACGACGGCAGCGGCGAATGATGTGGTGGTGATGGTGATGATGTGTGTAGTGGTAGTGATGATGGTGGTGATGGCGATGACCTATTGATGGTGGAGGTGGCTGGTAAACAAAGTGTAGTGGTGGTGGAGGTGCGGAATGACGTCTCCATCCTCCTCCTCCTCCTCCTCCTCCTCCTCCCTCGGTATCCCTTGATTTACAACAGTCCATCCGAGTTGTAAACCACCACGGCAGCCCTCAGTGATGACCGACGCCCTAGGGGGAATATGACCTCAGGATGGAGAGGTGTCGGACACACAAGGGAAAAAAAAGAGAGAAAACATTGCATATAAAAGTTGTCTGTTTATTGGAAGGAGGAAAACTCTCGTGTGTGTTGCTGGGGGGTTCAGTTGGCCACCATCAATTGTCATTCAAAGTAAGTATTGTGCGTTTATTGCACCATTCCTACTCGATGGATCCGTATCGTCCGGGCTACACATAGCTGACTTCATCTTAATCAGGAGTGTCTTAAAGAGAAGACTGGTTTCGGCAGTCGACCTCCTGTCGAAGGAGGGTCAGCCGAGTCGTCTTGCCTCACCATTCGCAGACGGGTTGATTTGTCGTGGTAAACAGAAGATTGGCGAGCCAGCTTCAGCGGATGGAAGACATCACTGTTGTTTCCTGAGACTTTTGGTTATTTTCTTATCATTACCCGCTGGCCGTTTACCACCTACCTCAAGGGAGGAGGTAGCGACAGGACAATGGACCAGAGACGAACGATCCTTCGAGGAAATAATTCTTGCTCTGTTTCCTTCGCTCCGACTCTGAGGAAGTTATGATACAGGGGGGATGGATTTCAAAAACCCTTCTCCACTCACGTCCCTTCTCCTACTAGCCCCCGATACGACACGCAGGAGATACACATGGATAGTAGGATTCTTCCTCCTCCTCCCCCACTGTCTTGACTCACGGATATACGTTCCAGGTGTCGTGTCATGTGTTCGATGTGTCTCCTGGGCGGCTTAGAGCTTAACAGTACCCTCACTTCTAGGCGATGTATGGCATGATGAAAGACCTCCCCCCCCCCTCCCCCCCCGGGGGAGGGGAACGAGCGTTTATGGTGGGGTGGGGGGGGACGACGTCTTTAGCCGTATGGAACTGAAGGTCTCTCTCTCTCTCTCTCTCTCTCTCTCTCTCTCTCTCTCTCTCTCTCTCTAAGCAGTGTGATTTGAGAACGCAGTCTCGTCCGGCTGACGTAAGGCTGTCGGGATCGCCTGGATATCAGGGAAAACACAACTTTAAGGAATCTTACCTGGAGAGAAATAGGTGTCTCGAGGAGGAAGGTCAGTGGTGTAGCACCCGGGAGGAAGGTCAGGAGGCCCTTCAGGGGGTACGTCGTGTGGCACTGCAGCTGTAAGGTCAGGAGTGTGATACCTCAGAAACAAGGTCAGGGGGTGAGTCATCTCAGTAGGAAGGTCAAGGACTGTGGCACCTCAGGAAGATGGTCAGGGTCTGAGTCAGCTCCATATGAGGGTCAGAAGCATGGCACCTCAGAGCGAAGGTCAGAGGGTGAGTCAGCTCATTATGAAGGTCAGGAGTGTGGCACCTGAGATGGAAGGTAAGGGGTGTGTCATCTCAGACGAAGGTCAGGAGTGTGGCACCTGAGGAGGAAGGTCAGGGGTATGTACATAAGACTACATGGGAAGGACAGAGAAGAAGGGACCTGATGTAGACCTAAGAATGGTGGTAGAAACAGGTTAGTAAAGCAGAAGGCACCACTCCGCCCACCACCTCTACCTCCGGCTCAACTGCCGACAGGGAAAAATATGGAAAGGAAGTACCATGTACTATGAATGGGGAACATACTGCCATGGAAATTTTCTAGGAAAGTGTTGAACTGGAAGAAGTTTACTGCCATTTTATAACGCCATCTGTTCTGCGGCTGCAGTTATTACTGATGACAGATATCAATGAAGTATCTGTCTAGTCTTGATTTGAAGGTCCTTATACTCCAGGGGTAAGGGTCAGGGGCGTGGTACCTCGAGAGGAAGACTCAAGGGTGAGGCTCCTCAGGAGAAAGGTCAGAAGTGTGGTACCTCAGGAGTAAGGTCAGGAGTGTGGCTCCTCAGGAGGAAGGTCAGAGGTGTGCTACCTCAGGAGTAAGGTCAGGAGTGAGGCTCCTCAGAGGAAGGTCAGGAGTGTGGCTCCTCAGGAGCAAGGTCAGTGGTGTGCTACCTCAGGAGTAAGGTCAGGAGTGAGGCTCCTCAGAGGAAGTTCAGGAATATGGCTCCTCAGGAGGAAGGTCAGAAGCGTGTTACCTTCGGAGGAAGGTCAGAAATAAATCACCTCAAGAGGAAGTCAGGAGTTAGGCATCTCAGGAAGGTCAGGAATGTGGCAGCCCCAGAGGCAGGTCAGAAGTCGGGCACGTCCGGAAGGGAGGTGGTCATCACCCCTCATACCCCAGGGTAGGGAGGGAGGTCAAGACCCTTTACACCTCAGGTGAGGGGGAGAGAGAGAGAGGAGGGGGTAAAGTAAAGAGCCGCTCCCTGAGCAGGATAACTTGATCACCAGTCGGGCGCCCCAGCAGTGAGAACAAGAAGAACAGGAAATCCCCCAGGAGTGAACAACGGCCTTGACTTTTATCAATTTTCACGACCGCAAGGACGAGGTCTGCGACTGTGTGTGTGTGTGTGGCCTTCTGCAGGATCCCTGCGCCCCTCGCTGCCTCGTGAGGCGCGGACGTGCAACCTTGCTCCAATTCCTCCTCCACACTCCCGACCTGCCCCAAGCCCTCTGGGGAGTGAGAGGAACCTACCACCGCCCTTTGGGGGCGGGGAGGGGGGGAAGGGTGGTTTTCTTGGGCAGCCGGGAGGAACTCGAATTCTCAGAAGGCGTCCTTGGTAAAGTGATGAGGGGGAACGCGAGATGGGAGCACGCCTCCGGTGGACATGCCAGGACTCGACGTCCCCCCTCCCTCCCCACCAGCACCCCCACTCTCCCACCCCCCTCCTCTACCCCCACCCACCGCCTCTGGTCTTCCAGCACGTAGAGATAACACGATTCTCGCCAAAGTTCTGGGGGGTGGGGGGTTAACGGGAAGGGGTGGGGGGTTAAGGGGCGCTTCCCCGTCCCGCGTCATGGGATTCCGGGTGTTGAGACGCTGAGGGAATTCTCTGCTTCGAGGTTCCCCTCCGGACGGGACTTCGAGAGCTCTCCTGTCTTGCGATGCGGGGGTCATCTCCTCACGGGAGCTGCTGCAAGAAGAAGTTGCGTATCAGAGTCTGTAACGCGCACTCTCGCGTGCCACACACGCGTCATTACGCGGGCATCTGAGGCTCTCGTGACGCAGTGGTGGAGGTGGTTCTCGAGCTGGTTGTGATGGCGTGATGCGTCATGGGGAGGGAGGCTGGCTGGCTGGCTGGGTGACCTCAACGCTGGAGGATCGCTCCTCCTGCCGCCGCTGGAGGGGCGGGCGTGTGTGTGTGTGTGTGTGTGTGTGTGTGTGCGTGTGTGTGTGTGCCGGACCCACGTGCTCAGGATGAATGGAAGGCGGCCCTGGTGGTGAAGGTCAGGGTCGCCGCTGCCGCCGCCGCCGCCGCCGCCGCTGCTGCTGCTGTAGGCTGCTGGATCAGCTGTGCGACGCTCTACACGCCAGGCACGTCCCCGCTACGTGACCCCAGCCGCCCCGCCCACTCGGTCGCTACCCCACGCGCCCCTCCGATATACTCTGCCCACGCCTCGCACGTTCCCTCCACACGCCAGGGGGGGCTGGGCTGCCCCACACACACACACACACGCACGCACGCACGCACGCACGCGGAAAAGCGCCAAGCTCTCCAAATTCTCCTCCGTTTACGTACGCGTGGAAATGGCAGAGGCAGTAGCCATGGCGTGGGTGGGTGGGTGGGTGGGTGGTTGGTTGGGAGGAGGAGGGTGGCGTGTCTGGCAGTCGGACCACGTAAAGTGGGATGAGGGGCGGGGGCGCGGGCTTCTGAGCGCCTGGGCCTCCTCCTCCTTCATGAGCCACATCGCACGCTCGTCACACATGCACGCCACACTCATGTAAATGGCCGCTGCCCTGCGGGAGGGGACGAGGGAGGTGGTGGGAGGGGGGGGGTTGGGGGTGTTGTTACATGGGGGAGGAGGAGGGTTGAGGGAGGGGTTGAGGGGCCCGAGCGGTCAGCAGTTCTCAGGCTTCCAGTGGTGCGGCCAGAGGGGTCCAATTCTGGGAGGCTGGTGGGTCGCAGGGGCTGGTGGTGTTCGGAGGAGGTGTGAATGGTATAGTTAAGTCGTGTGTATACACAACGATTGTGACCGGAATAGAAGGGCAGTGTGGGCTCTCTCTCTCTCTCTCTCTCTCTCTCTCTCTCTCTCTCTCCATTGCGTCCCATTGACTCAAAAAAGGAACCGAACCCTCACTTTGTAGCAAAGGGAACAGGTACTGTACTCTGTACACTGGCACAGTTGTAGTGAACTGCCTTTTCGAATTACGTCTCGTCATTTTCTGTCTCAACCATTGCAAGATTGCCATAGAACCTCCCCCCTCACCTCCCCTCAGCAGCTATATGTATCTTGTCCCTCCACTTTCTTCATCATTGAGGCAAAGCTTGAAGCTTACTTTCCAGGATTCTCCCATCGAAGGAACGTGGGGGTCAAAGCGTGCCATGGCAGCTTGAAAACTTGTGACTTGCAGTTTCAGGGACGTTCGAAGCCTTGAGGGCGGGAGTACGAACCAGTCGAATCATACCGACTCTCCTCTCGCCCCTCCGTGACACACCTGGATTTTCCTCCGTCTCTCAACACCCTGGTGGATTCCTGCGCGTGTGAGTGAGTGAGTGATCTCGGGTGCGGAACCTGCCGACGAAGCGCCCGAGCTGCCGCTCTTGAGAGCGTGGCAAGGGTTCGAAGCGAGCGCTTCTTCCTGGGGTCTGTTTTCGTGTTCTCGTCTTATGAAACCTGCAAGGAACCAGTGTTTCACCTTGTCACTGGGGGTTTTCCTACGGCGCGTTGGTATTCTTGGGGTCCCGTGTCCTTCAGACCCGTTAGTGGCCAACTCCATCCAGTTTTCGCTCTCTCTCTACGCATGCCAAGCAACAGGCATATATTCGCCGGAGAAGAGCCGTCACTGGGGTTAGATCAGTCCGTATCGTTTGCTAGCGGCACGCGTCACGCGTGCGTGACTCGGCGGGCAGCAGAGTCTTATGTTAACCTCCCCACCCCCAGCACTGGACGACTTTTGACAACGACGGGGCGGTCTTCCTTGCACGACGGTACGACCCTTGAGCGTGGCGGTATAACCCTCGAGTATGATGACGACTTGGCCTCACATGCGACCCCTTGGTTAAAGGTCGTATGGTACTAAAAACAAACTGCCTCTCTCCAGCTTAGATGTTAATGGGACATCCTTCACTGTCATGCCATCTCGGAACACCCTTAAGATCCTCCCTGTAACAGTAACGCACCTTCCCCTCCCTGTAACAGTAACACACCCTCTCCTCCCAGTAACAGTAACACGAGAGCATCCTGAACAAAATAAATTCTAACCCTTACATTAAGAGCAAGATTTCCAGTCATTACAATACTCCCCTGACAATATAAGCATCGCCCTTCCTATTGTACTGATCAGTTCCCAACGACGTGATCAATCCCTCCCTCCCTTCCTCTCTCCCTCCTCTCAGTGGGTACCATTAGTGTGGTCGTGCTCCTCGCCCTTCCCTAGGGCGCTGGTGCCCAGGGCCTGGCACGTGAGGGGACCGCCTCCGCCAGTCCCCCGACCACCTTCCATTATGACGTACGCTCCACGCACCTCCGCTTCGCCAGGCCCTTGGGGCGCCACTCCTCGAGCACCACCACTGAGGGATGAAGTAGAACCCGAGGTAACGGGGCAGGACGTGAGAGAGGGAGATTACGGGTGGAGATGGGGGCGAGGGACGTCAGTATGGTGGTGGTGGTAGTGAGGGAGT
This sequence comes from Panulirus argus, assembly GCA_038088735.1. Taxonomy (NCBI): domain Eukaryota; kingdom Metazoa; phylum Arthropoda; class Malacostraca; order Decapoda; family Palinuridae; genus Panulirus; species Panulirus argus. The sequence goes on along the minus strand of JAYMFT010110272.1, from coordinate 3,132 downwards.
GTCAGTGTGGTGGTGGTGGTAGGGGGGATGGGTAACGTGGCTGGTGGTAGCGTAGGAACTCGGTGGTCGCTATTTTCGCCCCCAAGATGATATTTTAAACTAATGCTCCTCACATTATAGTCGAGATCTTTAGTCGCGAGGGTGAGTGATACTACCCAGTTTATGGACAATACAACAACAGACTCCAACAAGCGAAAAATACCTTCGAAAATATTGTCCACATTGTTGATGACTGCCATAAAGGCTGTGCGTCGCGTCCCTCCTCTCAACGCAGGTAATGACGAAGTAAGTGAATCCTTGCAGCTCCGAGACAGACGCTGTCTCGCCGCCTCGTCCCTCGCCTTACATTAGCAACTGAGAGTAATCACCCAGCCCCTTACGGCTACTGTAGGGCAGGTGCCCCTCCCCTCCCCCCCTCCCCGCCACCCCCCCCCCCCAACAATCATTTGGTCCCACAGACACAATCTTCATTAGAGAGGGACGACTTATGGAAAACATGTCCAGTCACTCCAACAGTCGTTCTCTCTCCCCCACCTCGTCTCCCCATAGTTCGAGCGATAAATATATATTTTTCTTTAATTTTTACCGCGTCTGGAAACCCCCCACGAGTTGCCAGCGACAGTTAGCATATTGCTGGACTCCTCTTTGCCTAACGATGGATGCATTTAAGGTCACGCTCGTACAGGAAGAGGCGTAAGGTACACCGCTTAAAACCGTAGAGCGAATTCTTTTTAGTGATAATGTCAGAGATAGCGAGACAATATATAAAGTTTTATATTTACTTAAAATTGTGTGTGTGTGTGTGTGTGTGTGTGTATATATATATATAAACTACTCGTACATTAACTAATCGGCTCGTACGTCAATGTCTTCATAGATCGCATGCGCCCCACCACGTGTCCGATGCCAGGAACCCATTTTTAAACTCGCCTGCAAACCAGTTTTTCTCTTACCGTCTTAATAAGTTAAACTGAGGGCTTGTCACCGACATTCTCTCCTGTATACAGATCAGGCATAAATGTTTGTGGGATTAACGAGCGAGTTCCCTGACCCACTGTGTCCTAACCTAGTTATGTAGGATTCTCTCCTCCTTTTTCTTTTTTTTTCCTGTAGGATATTAATCTCGAAGTCTGCGTTCTTGTTAAGGGGGTTGTAAATGCGTTTTCTCAAGGCTGTCGGCCCAAGGAATTGTAAATTATTATGCCGACTGGTGAAAACTCGTCCGGCGCTGCTGCCACAGACCGGCATTTAAACAGTCTGCCGAATTGTGCAAGTCCATTGACTCGTTGGGCCAGGCCATTACGCAACACGTATATATATATATATATATATATATATATATATATATATATATATATATATATATATACACGTACTTTCTTTTTTATATTTTATAGCCAATACGTGACTAGGATATTATTACTATTAAATATTATTATTATTATTATTATTAGTAGTAGTAGTAGTAATATTATCATTATTACTGTTACTGTTATGATTTTCATTATTATTATTATTATTATTATTGCTATTATCATTATTATTATTGGCACTGATGACTGTGTCACAAACTGACACAGGTGGATGGTCGGTGGTGACATCATAGATGGTGGTGGCGCTGGTGATAATGACAGAGTTAATTAGCTCAAATTTTGTAGAGCTCATTAACAGCTCCAAGCCCGTAGAGTCCCTGTGGGCAAGGCCCACTAGCCCGTGGAGTCCTTGTGGGCTAGGACCACTCGGAGAGACCATCGCTTGAGCAACAGGTAGCGCAGGGAGACCGCGCTTGAGGCTCAGATTACTTAGTGCCATTAACTCGTACCGTCGTGCTCGAGGGGTCGTACCGTCGTGCTCGAGGGGTCGTACCGTCGTGCACGAGGGGTCGTACCGTCGTGCTCGAGGGGTCGTACCGTCATGCACAGTTCCATAAAGGACTGAAGACGACCTCCTGAGCGCCATGAGGAATCGGTCGTGATCCTTGCAAGGAACGTAACGTGTCAAGAGAAGACTCCACTCACGACCAGGTCAGTGACTTAAAGGACGATTCTCCCGTGTTGCTGCTGCGACAGCTCGTACGACCATCAAGTGTCGTGATGGGTCAGCTACGACAATTTCCCCCTGACGGCTTATAGGGGAACGACCCCCCCTGCATAATGCAGCCACGCAGGAGTTACGACCACTTCAAGAGCCTCTGCTCGCCAGGCAGTCGGGTAAAGAAAAAAAAGAATGAATCACTTTCAGACGTTAGAGAAAGATGGAAAATAGTGACTAGAAAGATGGAAAATAGTGACTAGAAAGATGGAAACAGTGACTAGAAAGATGGAAATAGTGACTAGCTCTTCGTTCGCCGTTGGTCGGAACATGACACACGGACGGGAGGAGCGGCTGTCGCTCAACACAGCCCGTGGAAGGAACGGGGCCTTGGTCTGGGGAGGTGTTGGGAAGCCATCGAGCCTGCCAGCAACACCGCCTCCACTGCCTGTGGTGAAACATGACCTGTGAGCCACCACCACCACCACCACCGACCACCACCACCACAGAGAGCGACATTAATAGCATCAACCGCTGTAATCAACCACTACCACCCACCACCTCCCTTCTGGTACCCCTCCAGCTCCCTTACTTAAGGGCTGGCACGACAGGGTAGGCTCTCTCCCTCCCTCCCTCTCTCTCTCTCTCTCTCTCTCTCTCTCTCTCTCTCTCTCTCTCTTGAGGTAGGGGGTTTTGGGGGAAGGCAGGTGGCTATATTGTGGAGAGGATTGGAGGGGAAGACAGCCTGGGTAGAAAGGGGTTGGGGCCTAAGACAAGATTAGAAAGGAGAAAGGAGTCGATGAGATTTAGCTACAAATGGAGGTAAGGCCATTAGGGTTCTTATACACGATACTTAGCCAAGTATGGGTTTCGAAGCAGGGTACCGAAGCTGTGCTCGGAAACTGCTCGTGTAGACAGAAACGCCGAACCACCGACACTTCCTGGGCAGCTAAAGCGAGTGAGCTGAATATTTGCGTGCTCACCTACGTGGGACACTGCCACTCCATTCGGGCTCCGTACACAGCAGCAGCAATGGACGCTTTACCGGTGTCTGCAACATCAGCCAGGCATTTTGAGTGGACAAAGGCGCTTACTTTACAA
>JAYMFT010110261.1:0-13531 GCA_038088735.1 Panulirus argus | reverse complement strand
TATATAAGAGAGAGAGAGAGAGAGAGAGAGAGAGAGAGAGAGAGAGAGAGAGAGCGAGAGAGAGAGAAATGGGTGTGAGCAAATGAGGCCTTTTTCTCTGTTCTTTGAGGTAAACGGCTAGAGCGGAAAACGGCGCACAAGAATAAAGAAATAGAATATATGTATTTTGGTCAAAGCATGTTTCACTTTTCTGTTTAGTAAGATAAAAAGTTACATTATTTCTTTTAACGCTCGAGCACATAACCTTGAAATGTCTCCCCACCCAAATCAACTTCCGGTTCGCTATTCTCATGAATCACATGCGAATCACACACACAAAAAAAAGATACAATTGATACTCAAATGAGGTATTCATGTCGATGTTTGTTGGTTATATAGCGAAACAATCCTTAATGACTGGCTGCTGGCTCATTTGCTGAAGATCTATGTCCCATGTGGACAATTAAGATTATGGTGATAAGAAGGAAATTGAATCATGGAAATATGGGATGAGGCGAAGGCGTCATAAGAGAGAGGAGGTGGAGTGAAGACGTCATGGCAGTGTAGGGGTGGGGGTGATGACTTCATGGCAGCAAAAAAAAGGGTGGAGACTTCATGGCAGTGAGAGAGGGAGTGAAGACGTTATAGGATGGACGGTTAGGGACGGGAAGAATAAAGCAATATCGAGCGAGGGTAACGAGAGGGTTAAGATGGGATCAAAGGGTTAATGTAACTCCAAGAGATTAGCGGATCATAAAAAGTTCAGATGAAATTATTGGCTCGAGATAAGTTCAAGGCGTCAGGATATAATGAAGGGGTCGATGTACAGGAAAGTAACGAAGGGGACACGTTATACTAAAGCGTTCAATGTACAGCGAAGGGGGAAGAAAACAATGAAGGAGTCAAGGCATAATAATGAAAAGACCAAGGCATGATGGACGGGTCAAGGTATAATGAAGGGTTCAGGATATAATGAGGGCATGAAGACAACGAAGAGACCAAAATATAATGCAGGGTTCAAGATGCAATGAATGGGCGACGGTAAGATGAAGGGTCAAAATGCAATGAAGGACTCGTGATGCACTAAAGGAGTCAAGATTCGACAAAAGAGATGATCAGGTCACAGTATAATGAAAGGGCCAAGATTATATGTAAGGTCAAGTACGCAACCATTTTGCCAAAATATTACTAGAGGGTCATGATAAGATCAAAGGGTCGAGATATCATCGAACAGTTATGATATCACTGGTGCCAGCAGATGATCACTGGGTCAGTATATGACCAAAATGTCAAGATATCACTGGAACGTAAGCATTAAAGTATCAAGATCTATTCAAATATGATCAAAGTTTCAGTGTATAAACAAAGCGCCAAGATATCATAAAAGGATCAAGATATTACAAGGGAACCAGTTTTTGAGGAATGGGTTATGATAAAGTAAAAAAATGGTTAAGATACCATCAAATGAATCAAGAAATAAAAGATCAAGATAACAACAAAGGGTCAAGATATCATGAAATGTAGAAAAAAAAATCAGCAATAGGTCAAAACATTGTCATAAGGGCAAGAAGTGATCAGAAAAATAGCATCAGAGTCAAGAAGTAAGAAAAAAAATATATATATAAAAAATGAAGATATCAGGAAAGGGTCAAGATATCATCAGAGGGCGAATCCATAAAGAAAGGATGAAGATTTTCATGAAAGGCCCAATATATCATGAAAGGGTCAAGATGTCACCCAAGGGCCAACACGCTAGCAGGGACGATCAATAACGTATTGATGACCAGTGAAGTGGCAGAGACCTGAATGAAAACATCATACCATCATGAGACGGCTAGTACGGACGGGAGGGGATAACTGTCTAGCGAAAGGGTTGGTGCTGTAATGAATGGGTTCAAAGAGAAAAAAAAAAAGGGGGATGAGAGGTAGGGGGGTGGTCCTCCAGGGGCAGGTCCTCAGCCTCTCACTTGCCAGCGACACCCACTCCACGCTAACAGGAAATTAAAAGACCATTACTGCAACTGGCTCGACCTCAACCCAGAGCAGACCACCCGGGGACGGTGTTCTCATGTTGACTGTAAGACTGATAATAATCATTGTTAATACGATAATGAATAAGATTAGTGACATTTTTCATTTCTAACGTTGGAGACTTCAGTCATGGACTAAAGTTCACATCAAGGGCGGGCCTTAATTGAAATGTAGATAGGTTAGTGACAAGGAAAGAGAAGAGACACGGGAAAGTATTTATACGAACTTTGGAGAAAGTGAAAAACCTGTCCTTTAAAATGTGCCAGGTCATAGTTATTGGAAACGACATGAGAAGGTAGAGCTCCAAATCTTCGAGGTGTAGGGAAAGAAGCAGTTATCAAAACGGCCTACCCTTGAGTTTCCAACCCACATACTGTAATCATGTGACGCAGCAGCTTGCAGAGTATTGCTTGGTCCAGCTTGTGGTGGGGGCACAGAATCAGCAGCTCTCACAGCAAAAACCAAAGTAATACCTATAGAAGAGGAAAGTCAGCCAGCATTGCAGCATAGGGCAAGCGGCTAAAGTTTTGATGTTTGCTTGGGAGAGTAGGACAGCTTTCAACTTGACTCTGTCAAGTAAGGATACAGAGCTAGAACCACCCCAAATGTTAGAGTAATACTCCATTTAAGGACGGATCAATCCTTTGTATAAAAATAGCAACCTTCAGAAGAGAAGAAATTTCCACATCTAGACTTAGTTTCTTAAAGGCAGACTTAGCTTTTTCCGTAAGGTGGGATTTCCAAGAAATAGTGCATATTACAGTTATACCAAGTATTTTCAATGAGTCAAGAGGTAGTATTACTGAGCCTTCATAAGAGAGAAGATTTCGATTACCCCACTGAGAAATCCTGTCCAAGTGTGGAAGTACTGAAGAAGCTGTGTCATGACGAGATGTAGATCCTGTGAGAAAAGACGGAGCAGAAATGAAGGATGTGGATGAATGTATTGATGAGTCGTCAGCGTATGAGTGCATTTGATTATTTGTCGAAGGAAGGAAATCCTTGACAAAAATGAGAAAAAATGTAGGAGACAGGACAGAACCTTGGAGGACACAGCTGTGGACGGAGAAAGGAGGAGGCTGATCCATCAAAAACCATGGAAAGAGATCGGCCAGAGAGGAAGCTAGATATGAGGGAGCAAAGTGGGGGAAGAGAAGCAGATAAGAGAACGACGACGAATCAATGAATTCTGACAAAGAAATAATGAAATCACAGAGAAGAAAACAGAAAATAATTGACCAAAGAATCATTGAAATGAAAAGGATTCCAAAAATATATACACTCGAATGAAAATAAAAGAAAAATACGAAAACGAGTGTGAGAAAATATATGTAACTTATCAGGTAATCTGTTAAAGTCAGCCACCAGAATAAAGAAAAAAATCGATAACGTGATATCTCATCAACATGATGAGTATGCCATGACAGGTGATGAAATAATTGAAAACTGAATGATGACAGCAATGGATCAAAACAAAGAAAACTCAGCATAGTAAAAAGATATAAATGATAGCAATATAACCAGTGATGTTACTGTTGAGACAAGATCTAAACGAAAACAGCAGAGCGGAAGTTTATAAAATAGCATATGTATCACTAATACACGGAGGAGCATCAGTCTTTTCTGGAAACATTGCAGACCGGTGAATTTGACGTTGCATGCAAGAAAAGCCTTTGAACGAGTGGATGTGTACTGGGTCAAAATGCACAGACTCAGTTTTGAGCTCGCTTCCAAAATGTATACGAACCTTTAATGCAAGAAATGAGGGTTGATACATTTCTTTTTGACTCTGTAAAAGTTTGATAACGTAAGTACAGAATTTTGTAAGACAAAGTAGTAAACGAAAAAATGTAAGAGGTAAATTAAGAAGACGGATTCAGGAACTTCTAACAAAGTATTAAGTACAAGCAAAAGGAACTTTGTCTGACCTTATACCAGGTATGTCGCAAGGCACCGTACTGCCTTAAGTGCTGTTTATGACAATTTCAGGCACAACGAAAAGGGTATGAAAAATTATGTTAAGATGTATTGCAGCTCCTACCAGCCTTCAACATCTTAGCATCAGAATTAAAGCAGAAGACTGTAAAGAAAATACTTATGTGATTTATGAACGGGCAAAAGAGAGATTGATGGAATCAAATGAAGAAAAATTTGAACAAATCATTGAATGAATTACATCTGACTCCCTAAACGGGTCTACACGGAAAACAGAGAATAAGAAGAATGCTGAAGATCTGTTAATCATTAGTAAAAAAGCTGAAATTTGAAGAATTATGTCACAAGGATTTGTAAACCCCATGCTGGTGAGGAGCAACTTAAGTTTCAGGTGGGAAGTGGGCATGGAGACCAAAGTTTAACAAAGATCAGCAATGATGAAGGTTTCAGGAAGAAATAAGAAAGTTAATCTAACATTTATGGATTCAGAAAAGGCGTAAGAAACGGCCAATAGCAAAACACTTTGGAAAGCTTTTGACTCTGTATGGTGAGCATGCAAGACTTTTGAATAGTGACGAAAGCTTTTGTAATGGAGGTAGTCCATGTGTGAGATTTGAAATGAATGTTGCAGAGGGTCGAGGTCGTATGATGTCACCGTGGTTATGCAATATCCCTTATGGACGGGATACTGCACAAGATGAAAGCGAGGTGGGGCGATAGCGGTGTGATACTGAACCACGGAGAAACGGAGTTAAGTTATCACATTTGTTGAGTGGAGATGATGCCGTGTTGTTAGATAATTCAGAGGAAGATCTGGACACAGTGGTGACAGATGCGATGATGTGTGTGGGAAGAAGATACTGAAAGTGAATGCAGATAAATGCAGGACGCCAGGTTTTGAAAAGATCAGTTTGCACGGTGAAGAACTGGAAGTTTTGAATAGAGCTGAGAAGTTAATGAGAAGATGAGTGAGAAGGGACGAGGGAGAGCTGAATTTGAAGATAGAGTCATGCAGGGGAGAAAGGTAACAGGAATACTGAAAGCACTGGTTAAATGGGGATATAAATAATGTGTATAGTTGCAAGAAGCTTACATGGAGGAGTATCTGTACCAACGCTGTTGTACGGATGTGAAGCCTATGTGTAGACACGTTAACACTGGTAGAATATAATGATCATAGTATAGCTGGAATTAGGATGGTAGAATGACGTGTGAAGGTCATCTCCTATCATGTGGAAGATAATACGGTGGTAAAGGGGATGTGCAACAGTTCAGTAGACGGTACAAAGAGGAAAGATACTCGTAAACTGCAGAAGAGGTGGATAGATGAATACTGTTATGGATATTGCAGATGAACATGCTAGCAGGAGTCATCAAAGATCGGGTTCATTCTGTTTATGGAGATGGTACGGATGGAGAGACTGACCTTACTTGACGAATCAACTTAGTGTGGCAAGCGAGAAAAGTAAGAAGATTTTTTAAGTAAGGTAGTTCATCTTTAACACTCTGGACATGGGTTGAGCATGTGTGTAAGTGATGCTGCAAATAGCCATATGTACCTGATCTACCCTACAAAGCTGTGAATGGAATTATCATAACAGATAGATAGGTATATAAATAGATAGGTAGATAGATAAGTAGACAGACATAGATAAAAATTGATTTACAGCGTCACATGATTATTGTGTGGGAATCGGCAACTCAAGGGTGAGCCTTTATGATAACTGCTTCTTTCCTTACACGTCGAAGCTTTGGAACTCTCTACCTTCGCATGTCTTTCCCAGTAACTATGACTTGGCACATTTCAAATGACAGGTTTTTCACTTTCTCAAAAAATTCGTAAATACTTTTTCTTGTCTTTTCTTTTTCGTTTCATAATTCTCTCTATGTTTCAATTAACGCCCGGCCTTGATGTGGACTTTTGTCCGTGACTGGAGTCTTCAACATGAAAAAGCAAAAAGAAAAAAAGATGGATTGTCAGATAAAAAGATGTTATTCTCGAGTCAAGTAATGAGAGGTGAAATAATAATTTTCGTCACAACAGATAAAGAGTTGACGTAACTTTTTGTGTATGTACGAAGCACATTTGAATACCGCTGTGTTGTATGGTCACCAACTAAGCAAGCTGAAATGAAAAAAAAAAAAAAGGAGAAAACCAAAGAACACTTTATAAGCAAAAGTGATGAAATGGAACAATGCACTATAATGTGACGATGAAATAGTTTGTATGGTAGAGACTGGTTAAGAGACAAAAATTGATGATAGTTAAAGCTGAACATAACACTGATGATAACAGAGATAAAAACTTTACATTTGGAAGGGAGTGATTAAAATCTACAAGATTTTCGTGCAATGTATTAAAGAGGCATCACGATCCTAGCAAGGAAGGTGGAGAGACTCCTCACTTTCTTGTTCAGCCATAAACAGACTTGAAAGGAGTGAGCAGTGAAGGCTTCAGGATAAGACGGGACAAGCTGCTGAAAACTGTTGTTGATATGTGACTGTCGTTCACCCGGAACTGTTTTTACCCATACATCAAGTCTTCCTTTGAATGTTTCTGTACTTATCCCTCGCAGATATCTTTTTCCACATGGCATTCATGCAATGCTTTTAGTAGCAGAGGACAACGGTGTTGCGAAACAATTCGGAAATGCGGTAAAGGCTACGCGCTAGCCCTGCCTCATGGCCAAATCTCCTGGTTACTTTTAGGTGAGTAATATCTTCATCACTCCCTGACTTCCGCCTCTCTCTTCGTCCCTCTCACTCCTCTCTCTCTCTTTACCCCTCTCCCTGCCATACTCCACTCTCTCGCCCCTTTAACCACACAACAAAATTTTTCAACGGGTCACTTCCAGCCTGTTGAAACCTCTTTTATTTATTACTCACCTGAGGCTCTCTTGTTAGTCCTGCGGTGACTCGCCTTTTGTTGGGCCTTTTGTTATTGTGGTGGGGCAACACTGTTTTTTTAATTCTCTTTTTATCGTGTCCGCTTTGATAAAGGGTACCGCCCATGGTCGAAGTGGGAAGTGTGACATTAAAATGTTTTCTTTAGTTTCACACCAAACAATTCCTTGAATGCATTTTCTAGGTGTATCTTTCAGTCCTATACTTCAGGTAAACACCTCAGACATGCCATATGTCCTCTAGCGCATCCATATATCGGTCTATATTTTTACGGACAACCCGTCGAGTTTATGGTCAGTGTAAAACCTTCTAACATGTATAAGAATGAACTGCATCTTGATTCTGTAGTGCCTTCTCTTCAATACACCGTTTAGTGCACTGGAGGCACCACCCACGCTCTTGAGCGCGAAGTAATCCTCTGAGGACGAGAGGACGGCCACCGAGCTCGAGCGTACGACTCCTGGGCACGGTGGTCTGACCAATGAGATCTTGGGCTCGACCCCTTGAGCACGATGATACGACCACTCAGCACCCTTGAGCGGGAGGATACGACCACTAGGCACGTGGGTGTGACACTTGGGCACGAGGATACGACTCCTGGGCACGATGGTACGGCCCTTGGGCAAGACGGTACGATCTTCGGACGCGATGGTACGACCCTTGAGCACGACTGCATAATCAGCGGGCCTTTCCATTTGACTTCAGTGGTCACGCCATCATACTAAAGGGTTGTACTGTCGTAATCAAGGGAGTTGAAGAGACGTGGATGTCGCTGGCTATGTTGATAGTCATTTTACTATAAGGCAGGAAATTTACCGACGACCTTTTCTGCCAGCGAACGTCACCAGAGGCAAGCATCACCTCCTTGCCTTAAAGGCATTTGGAGCAAAGCAATTCAAGACATTTTACACATACACACACACACACACACATAATGGTCTAAAGAGATTCATCCGACGTTTTTCTAAAAAAAACTGTCAAAATGAATATATTTTCCCCTCTCAGCCCTCGCGGGAATCAATCACAAGTCATTGTATCACTTTTCTCTTAAAGAGACTTTATGAGGTTGACATCAGCGCTAATTATTAACAAAAATGATTATCCAGCGTCCAACTTAAATCTAAATGATGCATGTTGACATTTCCAGTTTATCAAGATAAAAACGAACATCTTCAAATTCATTTCAAATAAGAAGATGAAAAGCTAATTTTTTTGTATCATTAAAACAGATGATCTAAAACAGATTTTTGCAGAGCCGTTCTTTTCAAGGAATTTATGTTAATCCTTTTGAGGGGCTGGTAAACCGTGTTGCTCTGATAGCCAGGCGGGGAGATGCACTTACTGTACCCAGAGTCTGAAATATCATCAACTATAACAAGGCCTACCTGCTGCTGTACCGGGGGCTTAGCAGGGTGCACAGGGAGGGGCAGGGAGGGCAAAGATGAGGTAGGGAAAGCAAGGGAGATGGAGGGATGGTAAGAGAGGGAGGGAAGGTTTGAGAGGGAGAGGAAAGCTAAGGAAGAGGAAGGAAGAGTTAAAAAGGAGGGAGAGTAAGGGAAAACATTAGGCTGATACATGGGATACGATGTATGTCAATAAATAACAAATAATACATAAATGAATGAATAAATAAATAACAGTATTTTGGATTTAGGCAGCCATTCGGCTGAAAATACACAGCTGAGTTATTACAGATATCACAGAACTGGAAGGTCATAATAATATTTAGTAATTAACTAACCATAAAATATCTTAAGATCAGTGTAGGGCTGGATACTTCCGTGCTTTGGATAAACAGGTGAGCGAGGCACATAGTCAGGGTGGCAGATATACAAGAATGGTCACAAGGTAAACACTACTTTTGATTTATGAATTATGCATTTAGTTGAATTCTAAGTGATGAACAGTTACAATAATACAGTACATGACATCCTACATAGCCTAACCAAGAGAAAACTGAGCTGTTTACTTGTTTCGCTATGTTTTGGCTCAGGGGTTGTCTGCGACTTTCACAATGGCAGGTGTGTGTGTGTGTGTGTGTGTGCAGTGGTGTTCCTGGCCAGGGGGGTCTTCCAGAGAACTCTGGTATAAAGAAAGTCCTGCTCACGCTCCATTGGAGGTGCCTCGTGACCCACCAGTCGGCCGTTACAGGAAACATGACTATCCTAATGAAACTCAGGAAATCCCTAAAAAGAAGATAAAACAACAGACGTAGAAACTACACCTTAAAGGAACGCAGAACAACAATAAGACGTTATCGATATAACAGCATGACCCTACGTGAAAAATTCCTGGAATACAAATGAGTATGAATGACACAGAAACACCGGGCCAAGCCAACCAGTGACAGAGCAACACAAAAGACATGTTTGAAGAAAGACTCAGGAACGCAAGCTTTTTCTCAGTGTCCTGAGAAAGCGTATATGCGGACAATTCACCGAATTATCCAGTAATTTTACGTACAGGAATATACAGAGTGACGTATCAACGAGTTCCACAGAAGAGATATCTTAAGCATCGTACGTCCGTTCACCTTTTCAGTACAACAGTATACGGTCTTTGGGCATGATGACTTGGCCTTCCACCTGACCCGCATGAGTCAAGTCAAAAGCCAGGTCATCATACCAAAGCGCCGTGTCGTCCTACTCAAAGGATGCACACCACCGTGCTCAAGTGGACTGAGGTAACCCGGATGTTGATGGTTGAGGTTTGACACTTCAGCGCACAAAACTGCTGGATCTCAACTCGCGACCGCCTCTGCCAGCGAGCGCCACCAGACACGCAAGCATCGACTTTCTCGCTTTACAGGAACTTGAAGGCAAGCAGTTCACAGCGTAGTTACCACATAACGACGATCATGAGAGAGTCATCTAACACTGTCTTAAGAAAAATAAGAGAAAAAAATATTTTCCACCATTAGTCTTCTTGGGAACCAATCAAATTCTACGATTTTTCTAATGAAAAAGGGAAAAAAATTTTTTTTGAAGCAAACGTCAGCACCAACAATAATAATTGATATGGCAACCTACGTTTGCGAAAGCCTAATTATACAAATGATACACGATTATATCACTATTGTATTGAACTAAATATAAATGGAATACTTACACACTGGCATTTCCAATTTACTGAAATGAAAATTAGTATTTCCCAATTCAGTCTGAATGAATAACCACAAGCCAGTTTATCGTAGTCAAGAGCATCGATGCAGAACAGACTTCACTTAACCGTCCTCTTCAGGGAGTTAACGCTAGTCCTAGAAGGGCTGGTGGACCGTGTCGTCCAGATAGGTGGGTGGGGAGATATTTACCCATATTCTGAATTACCATAAACCATAATATAGCCTTCCTCCTCCTGCTGTTGTACCAGTAGGCTGTGTAGGGTTGTACAGGGAGAAGGAGTGAGAAATCGGGGTATGGAAGAGAGAGCGGGAAGGTAATGAAGAGGAAGGGAGGGTAAATAAGGAGGAAGAGTAAGGGAGGGGAAGACAGGTTGTCTGTCAGTGTGCTTGAACTCTGGGTGAGTAAATGGATTAGGATATGTGTGTGTGTGTGTGTGTGTGGAGCGTGCCAGGGAGGGTGTGCAATGGTGTCCCTGGCCAGGGAGGTCCACAAGAAAACTCTGGTATAAAGAAAGTTTTGCTTTCATTCCACTGGAGGTTCCTCGTGACACACCAGTCTCCCCTCACAGCGTAAATGGCCGATCCAACGAAACTCAGGAAATCCTTCCACGGTTGTACGGTCTAAAATATATACACCGACACTAGACACATGAAAAATACAAGAACGCGATTCTATCTTACGAATTCTCGTCACAAAGCCAAAAAATATGATTAGAACAGACATCCCAGGCCAAGCCAGGCAACGAGTGCATTTGAAGAAAGACTCAGTTAAGTTGTCAAGGTCGTGAGAATGCGTGGATAATGACATGCCACGGTGAGATGTACGAGAAATACAATGCAATGTAATGCAATGCAATGCAGAGAAATATGCAATGACATATCAGTGAATTCCACTGTAGAGAAATGTTAAACAGGGAATATTAACACCTTCAATACAACGGTGCGACCCTTTAGTATGACGGCTTAGCCTTTATCCTGACCCTTTAAGAGTAAGGTCAAAAGTAAGGCCATCACACCCATGGGTCGAGCCACCGTCCTCATGGACCGTACCGCTGTGCTCAAGGAGGTTGAGGCAACCCGACGGTCGCTGGCTCGGGTTGACAGTCAACACGCTAAACGGCAGGAACGTTACTCACGACCATCTCTGCCAGCGAATGCCACCAGACCCCCAAGCATCAACTTCTTCCCCTGAAGCAACATACCGCAAAAGTAATTTAGATTACATTTATCACATACGAAGTTTATCTAACAACTGCCGATGTAAGGTAAAAAGAGAGAGGAAAGAAAAATACTATTTTCCGCTATTAGACTTCGTGGGAACCAGTCACAAGCCGTTGTATAGATTTTCCCTTTTTGAGAAATAGAAATAATTTATGAAGCCAACGTCAGCACCAATCAAAAAAAATGGTTCTGCAACCTACGTGCGTGGGAGCCTAATTATACACAATTATATTGCTAGTGCATTGAACCAAATGTAATTGAAATATCCGTATGTCGATATTTCTAATTTGCTGAAATACAAACGAATATTTTCCAAATTAATGAAACCAAAACGATAAAATCCAGTTTGTTGCATTAAAAAGAGAGGATCCCAAAACAGAATTCACTAAGTTTAATGTTAGCCCTATGGGGGCTGGAAGACCGTGCTGTTCTGATAGGCTGGTGGGGATTTATACCTAGATTCTGAAATATCATAAACCATATTATGGCCTTCCTGCTGCCGTACCAGGGGGGCTAAGTCGGGTGCACAATGGGATGAAGGCATACGAAGCTGTCAGGGGAAACCATGGAGAGGTCTGTGATGCCTGGCTGTGGATAAGGGGCTCTGGTCTCTGACTCCTAGGCTAGAGAAAGGATGAAAACGAACGACACCGTTCTTCGTTTGCTCCTGCCGCTTCCTCGTTATCGCCGGAATCTGCAAACAGGAGTGGATGTGCCACCGAGTGAAGTGCAGCCATGGGCTGCAGGATCCCTGAAAAAAAGGTCTAATGTTAACGCTGGCACCCTTTCAGAAAGGGATCGTGGGGTAATTACGTATAGGTAGTATGATAAGGAAAACTCTCATCATGGAATGTACTCGTTCACGAACCAAAAGATCATTAGTTGGGAACGGCACTTATAAGGCACCTTTACGTCTAGGGACGTACAGGATCACGGATAATGTCTGTGTATGATGTTGACACAGGTTCTAATAAGTTTAATAAAAATGACTAGAGGAGCTAATATACAAGCCGTGAGCTGTAGAAACTCCTGACTCAGGAGTGTGTAACAGTGATGCCAGGAACCATCTTATATCCACTCAGCTGTTCTTTCTCTCTGTTTAACCAAGGCTATGCTACTGGACTAGAGTGACTATCTTTACCCTGCAAACGCTACACACCTGACAGACTTTTTCGTTTTTATTACCAGTTGTCCACACGCTTTTGTCTACATCTATCTGTTAATTATTTTTGCCCAAATCACTTTCCTCTTTCATTTTTTTCATTCCAGGTATAGCCTGGGTGAGCACATCAGTCCGTGACTGGAGCTCCAGACTTAAGTGATGGAGACACCTCAACCAGGGGGTCCACTTGGGAGCTGGGGTCCCTTTTTGAGCAGACAAGGCTGTGTCCATGTGGACCTTTGACCACTGGAGGAAACAGACAAGGCCGAGTCCATGTTAAGCAGTGACCACTGGGGAGACACACACAGGGCTGGGTCCATGTGGATCTGTGACCACTGGAGGACATAGACAGGACTGGGTCCATGTGGACTTTCAAAACAACTAGGGGAAATAGATAGAGACGGGTCCATCTGTATCTGTGACCACTAGGTCAAACAGACAGGGTCGAGTCCATCTCAGTTTGGCGTATACAATTTATTATTCTGTCCCAAGCACTTAAAGTTGTCCTGCTGGAGGTTGGCTGGGCGGAGCCGGCACGCTGCTTCCTCCCTCCTACCCCCAGGCCACAAAACTCTCCACCTCCCTCCTGTGGGTCACAGCACCCTCCACCTCCCTCCTGTGGGCTAACAACACCTTCCACCTCCCTTCGGTGGGCGTTATCACCTTCCATCTCCCTCCTGTGGGACATGAAACCCTCCACCTACCTCTTGTGGGCCACAAGTCCCTCCAACCCCCTCAGGCTCCCGATTATACTTTTACCTCACTCCTTTGGGTCAAAACACCTTCCACCTCCCTCCTGTGGACTATAACACCCTTTACTTTCTTCCTGTGGACGACAAAACCCTCCTCCTCCTCCTCCTCCCTCTTCTGTGCCATGACCCCGTCAATCTTCCTCCTGTGGGTCAAAACACCCTTTACCTCCCTCCTATAGATTATAACACCATCCACCTCTCTTATGTGTGCGACAACACCCTCCTCCTCCTCCTCCCTTCTGTGAGCCACACCACCCTCCACCACTCTCATCTGGGCCAAAACAACGTTCGCTTCCCTCATACGGGCCGCAACACCCTCTACTTCCCTGCTGTGGGCCAACGACTTAAGAACCTTTCTTAGAGACGGGTCTTGGGGCAATTTGAAGTAAATAAACAAATATATAATGAAACATGTAAAACAACAAA
>JAYMFT010110250.1:0-13531 GCA_038088735.1 Panulirus argus | reverse complement strand
ATATATATATAATATATATAAATTGTATTTTGAACCTATAAGCTCACTAACTGTTTTTCTTACCCACTTGAGGTAATTGTTAGAAACATCTTTATTGTGGTAGACGTCATGGATAACTGATGTCTTAGACTTCAACAAGAGAGTGAGCTCCAATTTAGACTAAAGAGAGGTTGCTTTGATCGTATGGATCTGGACGGCCGGAAAGTATTTGACACTATACCACATAAGATGCTGGTAAAGAAGCTGGTTTTTCAGGCAGGAGTGAGGGGGGAACTTCTTTAATGGTAAGAAATTCTTTGGAGTGATTAGAGTCTGTCTTGAGACCATTACTTGCCTTGGAGTGAACTCTCGCAAGAGTATATTTGCAGATGATGCCAAGGCCATGAGGGAATTAAAAAGTGAGGAGGATTGCATCAGCTTAAAGAGATCTAGAAAAACTTGAAAGTTGATCTGATGTATGGTTCATGAAATTTAAGCTTATTAATGCAAAGTTATGAGGATAGGAGACAATAAAGGAAGACCTCCATAAGAAACAATACTTAGCTGGAAGTAAGCTGCAGGAACCTGTGTGAAGAGGGTACTGGGGGGTTGACGTTGTACTTGTCCGTCACCAGAGCCCCCACGTTGGGAGAATAGTGAAGGAGACAAATTGTTTGTCGGTAAATATTATAACTGCATTCAGGTAAATGCATGAGGAAACACTCAGCAAACTTTCCACATCTTACATCAGACCAAAGTTGATAATATGGTTCCCAGGTGTGGTATCCACACTCAAAGAAGCACAAAGAACTAACAGAAATTGTTCCAGAGGATGGCAATAAAGGTAATGCTAGAAGAGAGTTGAGTTTACAGTAGAGATTAGAGGTATGTCCATCAAGGAAGAGAAAAGTAAGGGTTGAATTGGTCATAACTTTAAGTTTAAACGAATTTGATGACGTCAACAGAAACAGTTCTTCGAAAGATACAAGGATAGAACAACCAGAGACCATAACTTGAAATTAAGCAAGAAACATCTCCCCCCCAAAAAAATAAAGAAGTACCATTTATAGATTAAGTATTTCATGAATATGTTACACCAAACGATGTCACTGTGAATGTGGATTGCATACAGAAGTTTGAAAAAGTTCAAGAGATGGGGCCACGAATGTAGAACTCCCTCCCCATGCAATATACGGTAATTACACGCGCAGAAACGGTAGCCTAACGAGAATGGGAGGTATATTGTTGTGTAGTGTGGCGGAGCCAAGGGTACATACTCCTCATGGGGTGGGGGTAGGGGGAGCTCCGTAACAGGGTGGGGTGAGGGGGGGGGATAATGATGCAGATGATAGCGTATGAAGTTCGCAGAGACCGGAGAGAACGGCGTTGCATATTGAGTGTGGGGCGGGGGGGGTCGGGCAGGGGCAAGGGCGAGTGCGGTCCTGAGGTGTGTGGTAGGGGGAGGGCAGGAAGGAGCTGCCGCCTCGCGTCCGGTGTCGTCAATCAGGTGACACAGTTATTGTTTACACCTGAGGTGTGTCATGAGGGTGTTGACGGAAGGCCCCTCACACCCAAACTCTGGTGACCTCCCCCACCAACCTCCACACCATATTGGGATGCAGAGGTTACAGCTCTTGCTACAGGTTGAGAGGCAGATGCCGGACGGGTACTTGGTTGGTTAGTTGTTCACTTCGACAGCCGACAATAATCTGAGTGTGTTTTATGGACTGGAGTTCATGGATGTCTGATACATGAACAAAATACATAAGCAACTGGCCTCGGCGCTCACTATGTAAGAACACCTTCTGGCGGTCGTGGAAACCATGTTGATTTCGTTTATTTGTGAACCGACAGACTTCACATTTTTTATTTCTCCATGTTAAAAGTTGTAGATCTAAAATAAGCCGACGAATAAGGATCTGTAGACCGTTGTTCCCCTGGCAAGTGCACCGCAACGAAATTGTGAATGATAAGCTCAACGATATGCATGAATAGGTTTGTTTTTCTTTTACAAATGCTTCGTGTACGCAGTAGACCGACATATTGCTGTGGATTTCTGAAAACTCGTACGTATATAACTTTCTTCCCCCTGTAATCGTCGTACTTTGGGTTTTCGCCCAGCGAATACGTTTGAAGTGAATATCAAAGTCATTATGATGCATTATATTTTGTGTATATACTTACAGTAGCACGACCTATTGTTCCATTGAGGGCGCGAGGTGAGGATGGGTGAAGATTAGTCACCAAGGAAGTCATGTGACCCCGTCTGACCTGAGTTGATCCCGGGGCTGAGACGTGCTGTATTTGGGTTATATTTTTTCCCGAAGTGATAACATAACTCCAAAAAATCCGTGCTGATGGAGACTAGCTGTGGCCCTGGAGTTACGTGAAGTGGGGTATAGAGCCTGCCGTGTGAGTAGTGGACGACCCGGATGGACTGAATTACAGGTAGCTGATGGATGAATGTCTGGCAGGTGATGTGGGGTGGAGCCCACTTCCAGGCCCCGCTGGGAGGGGACCTCCTGCCCAGCCAGCTAACCAGGTGCTCGCCAACCGGGTCACTGACCTGCCGCGGCGCCACCCGTGCAACACCCAACCCCACCCGCCTCTTGCTACTGCCTCACTTCCTCGTACTGTTTACACACATCCACTCTTCTGCTGCTGCCGCTGATTCTCTTCTGACTTCTTCGACTACTGGTTCTGCACCTGCTGTTGCTGCTCCAACTTCTGCGTCTAGTTTCTGCTGTTTCTTCTTCGTTTGCTATCGTCATTTCGTTCCTTTTCTAGGCTATTTTACTTTTGTCTCTTTCCATCTTCGATCTCCTTCTCAATTTTCTTCCTGTCATCTCTTCCTCTTGCTCTTTCTCACCTTTCTCTTTGTACTGCTTCTGTCACTGGAGTTACTTTTAGGGATGCTTTTACTCTTTAATTACTGCTGCTCTTGCCTCATCTGCTTCTAAATCTGGTATCGTTACTGATGTTTGTGCTGGTATTTCTGTCAGTAACTTTATTTAGCAGAGCGGCCATCACGACCGTAATGGTGTAACGGAAGGTCGTAAGGCTGGTGTGGTGGGAGGGGGGGTAATGGGAGACTGGTGTGGCAAGAAGGGTTAGTGGGAGGCTGGTGGTGCAGGAGACGTTGGTGAGAGGCATTTGTGGCAGGAGGGGATGATAGGAGGTTAGTGTGGTGATAAGGGGAAATAGGAGGCTGGTGTGGCAATACGGGGTGGTGGGAAGCTAGTATTGTTGGAGACGGTGATGGGAACCTGGTATTGTTGGAGGAGGATTTAGGTGGGGATGGTGTTGGTGGGGGTGCTGTGGCAGGCAGCAGGGCGGCCTTAGGGTCACTGACCTGGTCCGGGCTATCTACCATGTGTCTTCTAGCACTGTTCCGGCTGATGGGCAGATTTATCATGTTTAGGCGCCTTGCCGGGCGGCCAACAGGTGGCATAATAGATAGTAGGCGTGGCAGGGGGGGGGGGGCAAACGACCTCCGATAGTGTGGAGGACCCCTCTCCTCGGCCCGCATCAACTTGCAACACCTGGCTGAGTGGAGGTGGCATGCCACTAGCTATCCCAGGGTAAGAAACACAAAGGACATTTGGAACCAGTTTTCAGTAAGTTTGAATTGTTTTCAATATATACAGCTTAGGCTGTCAGAGTAACTGTTTATTCTTGTATTTGGTGAAACATTTAGCTGAACTTCATGTCTCATACTCTTGAATTTGATTTCAGTAAAATATAATTGGAGGATGATAACGTAATTCCTTGAACAGTTTGTCGCACGCCAATTCCATCGTATTTGACAAGCAACTTAGTAAAACGAGAGCAGAACTCAGCAACTATGAGGAATTAATGAGTCATATATCACGAAGGTTGAAGATGGATGGATGAATGGTGAGAAGCTCTGGGAACACGGTAAAAGGACAGAGGGCCATCCAGCAGATGGGTAAATAAATATAGGTTGTCAAGGTCACAGGTTAGGTCATTACTTATTGAGGCAACGGGTCGGGAACTTGCGTAAGATTTGTTTTGTGGTGGTAGACGTAATTGGGTATGTACCCACACGTAATGGAGAGAAGATTTGCTCCAGTATGACACTTATAATTGCAATGATACCATGGAACATGTGCTAACGGAATGCGAAAACTATAGGAGTCTTAGAGTCAGATATTAATTATATGATAACAGGGGAAGGATTAAAAGTATTAGGGAAATTACAATGATATAAATGTAATGAGATTGATCATCTTTTTAAAGGTTTTGGACATCTTTTAAAGGAAGCCAAAATATATTCAGTAATTTTATATACACAGTTTTAGGCATTTAGATATCTCTTTCATACTAATAAGCGCTGAATATCATTAGATTCTTGTGCTTTACAAATTTTACAAAATCAGCCAGTCAAAACGATTGTTTACTTTTTCATGTAAAAAGGATAAGAATAGCACTGTGTAGACGATCCCAATCAATTTTGTACCAGTATGATGATTCATATTGCAGTTTAACTCACCTTATACCTGAAAGATAGTTTCTTGATATATCATATCATACCTTTGTACCTGAACGACAGTTTCTCGATGTATCTTGAAAGATAGTTTCTTGATATATATCATACCTTTGTACCTGAGCGACAGTTTCTTGATGTATCTTATTACATCTCTGTACATAAAAGGCATTTCCTTGATGTATTTTATCGCATTCTCTAGCTGAAAGACTTCCTTGATGTGTCTTATGACATCTATGTACCTGAAAGACAGTTTTTTGATGCATCTTATCACACCTCTGTATCTGTAAGACATTTTTTTAAGTATTTTATCACATTTTTATACCAGAAGGATAGTTTCCTCATTTACTTTACCACACCTCTTTACCTGAACAATGGTTTCTTGATGTATCTTACTTTCATATCTGATTGATAGTTTGTATCAAATTGTACCTTTGTACCTAAGCAACAGTCCCCTTATTTATCTTTTCATACCTCTGTAATTGAAGAGTAACCCTTGCTTATACATATCCACTGCTGTAGACATGAACATTGACAGGAGACAATATATTACTACATTATATCAGTAATGCCAGTGTTTGTTGTCCACAGGATGACGTGTGTAGTTCGCAGTGCTGCTGTCTTGGCACTTTTGTCACTGCTCACTAACCTCGCTGCTGTAGCAGCTATCAACTGGTATGTCGGACTTCATTATGCTTCCTGCCATGTAATCTTGAAGTGCCCATTAGGGTGCATGATTTGGAATTTTCACTCAGGTTTTGTGGCTAAGGTCAAACTCTGAAACTAAAGGTTTTTGTACTAAGGTTATTGCTGGTATTTTTATGTTTGTATTTTCCTCTGTACAATACAGAGAGTGAGTTCTATACTTATGGGTCCCATCTCTTGAATTTTTTTTTTTTTTACCATCAAATAACCTTTTAAACCTTTGTAAATTGTTGGCATTCACTTTTCCATTTTAGTGTATTCATGCCATCCACCACCCTTGTATTAAATCAGTACTTTCATATGCACTAATCAGCATCTTGTTGTATCTAGTGGTTTCTCTGGTAATGCATTTCATTAAGAATTGTTGACTATCAGCATCATCCAGTAGATTTAAGAACCTGAAGGCTATAATCAGGTCACCTTTCTCTTTTCTCTTGTCCAAAATGGAGATATTTGTAGCTGTCAGCCTGTTATTATGTATCAGCTCTGTTAGGTCAGAGTACCATCTTAGTTGCTCTTCTCTGGATCCTGTCAGTCAGATCTTTGTGCTTTTCATTTTTAACTTTCAAGATTTCTAGCATCTGATTTTATGAAAAGAGTGGTACAGAGATGTTTTAGTTTGGACTAAAGTGTGTTTAGTTGTATTAATATTGTTTAACATAATTAAACCATAATTTTTATGCTATAATTTTGTAATTGTTAGCAGAGAAGTTGGTTTTGAGAGAGAATAAGCAAAGGACAGTTGTAGCTAGTATCTTGATGTTGACATTAAAAAAAAGGAAGAAAAGGTATTTTACTTTCACAAGAAATACAGCATTCTTCAAATAAGTAAAGTATGAAGACAAGTCAGATTGTCAGTGTTGGTTGAATTGCCCAATAGTGATGTTAGTGTAGGACTAGGTTACAGTGATTCCTAGGTTACTGTGATTCATAGTGTACAAAACATTTGGACAGAGTTGTTTATTTTACTTATACATGGGATCAGTGACTGACATTCTAATAAAGCTAGATTAAACTTTTCTTCCTCTCTGAGATACTTCGACTAGGATGGCACTGTGTCACTTGTAGAAGTAGGATGCAACATTTGTAAGCATATCATATTTAAGAATGATAATAAAGCCACACACATAATGCATGTATTCATTGTAAGGGTAAGGATATGTTTGGTGAACTATTCATAAACAGTGTTCGGCCAAAGCTTGAGTTTGGTGAACTATTCATAAACAATGTTCAGCCAAAGCTTGATTATGTTTCCCAGATCTGGTCACCACATACATATAAAGAAGCATAATTATTGAACTGAGAGATTCCAAAGGAGGAAAACTAAGATGGTATCTTTAAAAAGAAAAAAACAGCAACTAGAGGCTAAAAGCTACAAATTTTCCCACTTTGTAGGTTAGAAGAGACAGCTTTTTTTAAATCAGTTGTACAACATTTATATTGAACAGTTCTACACAAGATACAATGGCAGACAGAGTAACCACAAATCATAACATAAAGCTTCGTAAGAAAAAGTTGTGAAGAAGTGTGCTCTTTTAAGGTAAAGGTGGTGGATGGTTGGAATAAGCTAAAAAATGAAACTGTGAATTTTGGCATTTTATGAATGTTTAAAAAGCTACTTGATGAAAGTTTAGATGTGACTCCACAAGTGTAGAACTTTCCTCCTTCCACTGTACACATATGAACTGTAATTACAGAAGCATTTATAGTATCACGGTCTTGAACTGTTTGTTATACTTGCAATAGATCAACTTGATTGTCTTATTTGTAAAGAGATTTTCAAACTGGTTCTTTAAATATAACTTCTCAATGATATTGATCTTTGTTATTTCACTAAATATAATGATTGAACATAACAGTATGCATATCATCACAGATGACTCATTGATATTATAGACTCCACTTGCTTGTGGTTACACCCTGAGTGAGAAAGTCACCTTCCATGAGGCTTTATCATCACCAGATAAAAGGGAGTACAGTCTCATCAAGGAACTTCTTGGTTTAAAGTATTCCAACATTTTACTGCTTCTGATTGCAATGCAGCCTTATAGCTGTAGGAGCCCCATAAAGGAGCCTTAGCTTATACTTAATGATGATGATGATGATGATGATGATGATGATAATTCACTTCATATCTTGAGTGTTTCTCTTTTTTCCATTTCAAATAATCAATACTTCCACAGCACCTCCAATCAAGCACATTCTCGCAAGAAGAGGTTAATCTACTTGACATCAGAGCGGCGACTTACTCTACCTCCATCATCTGTACTAGTACTGACGCCTACTCTTAGTCTTCCCTTTGGAAGGAATCTCCCAGTAGGCTATGGAGCCTCTATGACCATTTCCATCCCTTTCAAGAGTAAGATAAGCTCATCTCCTCGAAGATCGAGAACTCGTCAAACTTAAAGTTGTTCTTGTTGTAACGCTCTGTTTAGCAAGTATTTTATCAGTTATTTCTTGTCATCTGTCAAATTTCATCCCTTCTTGAACCTTTCCTTAACTTTATGTAAGCTGCTTTTAAGTATCTGAGATGAAAGTTTCTTCTGTGTCTGTCACTTCATAAAATGATTTGCTACATATGCCATGTTACTATTGGACATATTATATTTCATGTGCCCCTTCAAACATACCCTCATCTTGTTTCCAGTGTGCCAAAGAGTACAAAGAATCTCACACTAATGAATCTACACTTTTGCTAGTCCTTCACTTTGCACACATACTATCAACTGTCATTCCTGCTGCCCTTGTTTAATATTCTTGCAGCTTTCAACAATATACACACTTCATTTGCCCATCTCTCTCATGACTTGTCTTTAGAAGTAGTGGGTGGGTGACATTCACTGACTAGAGAAGTACTGCTATCTGGGTATAGGAATGGTTAGTGATGGCATCACAGTGATTCTGCACTGTGCTATTTGTCATAATCTCCTCTTTGGTTCATGTAGTTATCTTTTCTCCTCACACCTACTTGCGGTTTGCTGGCATCCAATCCACAAAGCACACACACTCCTTCTCTAACATAAAACCTGGGAACACAAAAGTCACACAACCCTTTACTCTCCACAGTGGATTTTCATTCCTTTAACTCAAAAATTATGGCAGCACACCAACATCTAATTTGCTTGTTTTGAATTGGAATGTTGCCACTAGTTAAGAAGGACTGAATGGTTCATAGGACCCCCTTGAATGATGTCAAGCAACTGGGATGCACCCCACTGCTTCATACACAGCTCCCAGATTTGGCTTTCTCTAAGTTTGTTTCTGCAACATTTGCAGTCTCAGACCTAACCTTTCCAGTGTAGAATACCATCTATGTGCTTCCTCCATTGATCTTCACTCTGAAACCCAGCTGTCCAAGGCTGCTTCTCTTTTGCATTATCAGGTCTCAAACTTTAATCTCAGCCATTCTTTTCACTCCAAGGGTGGTGTTTGTGCCTACTGTGATACTCTGCTTACCTTATAGATCTTTAGTCTCTTAACTTTGATGCCCTCTGGCTTAAGATTTTCTACAGTCTATAACTTTGCTTTTATGTTTCAATATTTCCTCTCCAATTCCTCCAACTAAGTACAGCTCGTAGATTGTTTGACTTCTTGTCACGAAGCATTACCCTTATCACATTCATGTGCTGAAATCCTCAATGCTGGGGATTTCACTGTACACTACAAAGATTAGTTAGGCTTGACAACCTGAAACACCCAACATGATTTCACAATTGTTGACACTCGACTTATTTTTTTCTTCAGGATCCTTTTATCAGACAAATGCAATTTCTGCTATCCGAAAGGTCTTTTGACTGCAATTTTATTTCTTTTCTTTTTTCAAATATATTTGCTATATCCTGTGTGAGCAAGGTAGTGCCAAGAACAGATGGCCAAGCCTTTGAGGAAAAAATCCACTCTTTGCTCCTTCCTCTTTTCCTCCTTTTGGGGAAGATTTCCTATAAAATGAACCCCCTCCCTTAGTTGCTTTCTATGATATGCACAGGACATGTGAGCAGTTCTCTTTCTCCCTCATCCCTAGAGTATCCACACCTTGTTATATCCCTCTCAAAATGCTAACATAGGCACTTCTTTACTGATTTTCCTGGGATGGGTAATAATTCATTAATCAAGATGCCTCATGCTGTGCTATGTAGTGGAGATTACCTTGGCTGGGATGATGCCCATACTGTGTTCTACTAAATCTTGCTTCCCCCAAATCATGATTTAATAACACTAGATCTTCCTTCTTTCATCTTTCTCTCATCCAGTAACCGTCTACCTATAAGAGTCAGGTTTACAAACACCTGTGGAGCCATGGTGAATCTGTGCATTTTTTTTTTTTTTTATATGTATATTTTTTCCTCTCATATGAGTTGACTGTTGACATAGCTTTCCTTGTGCTATGTCCACCACTCTTTGAAAGAAAGAAAGAAAAAAAGAGACATTAAAGATGGAGCCAATTAGGCCATGAGACTTCCCTTCTCTTGAATCCCACTCCACTTTCATTCCTGCTTAGGATCACCACAGAGCTGTTCTCCATAAAGTAAAGCACATCCTCTTAAAAAGAAAGTATGTTAATTTGACTACTTAATCTTCTGTAGATAAATCTCTCAGGTCATTAACCAAAAGTACTTCCAGTAAGTTGTGTAATTCAACCTCTAACCCTTTTTTCCAACCTGATAAGTCAATAGCTAACTGTTCAGTTTTAAAGAGCTGAAGAGATTACTTTAAGAGAAATGAATGGTAATAATTCTGGGTTTTCATGCAGGAGGATTAGAGGTGAGGAGCATGCAGATTAAGTATAGAGGAAAGAATGGGATTGCAAAGGTGAGAAAAGTAATGATCTATTCAAAAAAACAAAAAGAAATTGAGGTTGTGAAGAGTTGAAAGGAAGCTGTAGTTGCTTTGATTTGGAAGATATACATTACAGCATGGAAAAAAAAGGTTAGTGGCATAATGAATGGAGAAAGATGGTGCTTTTCCTGCTGTATAAATTACAGAGAAATAATTGTTAACATAGTAAGGTTTTTTCATTTTTTTCATACTTGATCCCCATTCCCTGTGTTAGCATCAGGAACAGATGAAGGAAGGCCACATCTGCTCACATCCATTCTCTAGCTGTTATGTGAAATGCTCCAAAACCAAAGCTCCCTATCTACAACCAGGCCACACAGACCTTTCCATGGTTTACCCTGGCCACTTCACATGCCTGGTTCAGTCCATTGACAGCATGCCACCCTTAATATACCACATGTTCCAATTCACTCTGTCCCTTGCATGCCTTTCACCCTCCTGCATGTTCAGGCCCTGATTGCTTAAAATCATTTTCACTCCACCCTTCCATTTTTGATTTGGTCTCCCCATTCTCTTTGTTCCCTCCACACATGTATCCTCCCTGTCAATCTTTCTTCACTCATTCTGTCCATATGTCCAAACCATTTCAGCACACCCACTTCAGCTCTCTAAACCACACTCTTTTATATTACCACACCTCTGTCTTACCCTTTCATTACTTACTAGATCAAAAACCTCACTTTACATATTGCCCTCAAACTTTCCATTTCCTTATCTGTGCAGCCTTATATAGAGCCCATGCCTTGCATCCATATAATATTATTGTGACTACTATACCTTCAAACTTAACCATTTTTGCCCTTCCAGATAACATTCTCTCCTTCCTCACAATCTTCAGTGCTCCCAAAATCTTCCCTTCATCCACCCTGTGACTCAAGTCTGTTCCTGAACCCTGCTAAACCTAATACTCTTGCTTTTATTCACACTCATTCTCAGTTTCTTCATTTCACAAACTCTTCTATACTCAATACTCAGTCACCAACTTCTGCAGTTTCTCACTCAAATGTGCCACCAGTGCTGTATCATCAGGAAACAATGACTGACTCACTTCCCAGGCCCTTTCATCTCCCAAAAACTGCATACTTGTCCCTTCCTCCAAGACTCAAATTCACCTTCATCTCCACCCATCCATAAACAAATTTAACAACCATGGTGACACTACACACCCCTGCCGCAGAGCAACCTTCACTTGGAGTTATTCATTCTCCTCTTATTACTTGTACATATGCCTTACACCCATGTTAAAAACTTCTCACTGCTTCTAGCAGCTTTCCTCCCACACTGTATATTCTTAAGACCTTCCACAAGGCATATCTGTCAACCCATTCATATGCTTTTCCATAAAAAAAAAGATCCATAAATACCACATACAAATCCATGTTTCTCTAAGTATTTCTCACACATTCTTGAAAGCAAACACCTGATCCACACTTCCTCCACCTCTTCTAAAACCACACTGCTCCAACCCAGCCTGATGCTCTGTATGTACTTTCACCCTCTCAGTCAGTACCCTCCCATACAGTTCACCAGGTACACTCAACAAACTTATACCTCTGGAGTTCGAACACTCATGTTTATCCCATTGATGTATTTATTTATTTAGTTGTGGAAAAATTTCTAAGGTAAATTTCAGAAAAATTTGGATCTGTAGGCCAGTTTATAGTATTTACGTGGGTTATGGAGACGGTTTTAGAAAAAAAGAATTAAAAGCATGTGAGCTTTATGGATTCTGAAGAGGCATTTGATAAATTTAATAGAAAAAGACATCAGAAATTTCGTACCCCCTGCACATAAATGTCTTCAGAATGCTGTTCGGAACTTTACAATAATATCATTCCTTCTGTGAGAGTAAATGGTGGTGTTTATGGTCTGAAGTAAGCATTATCTTAGTCATTACCAGGTTAATGTTAGCTCTTGCTATCAGTTTTCCTTGCAGCCTTTAACCTGGTGTGAAATATATTTGGCAGTTTGTCAAGGCATCGTATTGTCAATACAGTTGATGAATGTTTTTTATGAGTGGTTCATTAGTCGTGAAATGAATTGAGACTGATATGGGTTACTGCTTCTTTCAGCTGAACTATGGTGTAACAGAATGGAACTAATCACTTTTTCTTTCAAAATGATATTCTTCTTTTAGTTGAAACAGAGAACTTATTTAGAGTGGTTGGCCACTTTGGTGATGTGTGTAGGAGGAGGATATTAAAGTAAGTGAGAGTTTTGCTTTGAAGTTGCAGTATAATATAATTCCAGATATAGAATTAGAAATTGCGAATATGTTAAGGAGTGATGATTATTACAGACAACAATGGGAAATCTGAAGTCAAGAGTAGAATCATGCAAGGGAAAAGCATTGGAGGTGCACATGTGCTTGGTAAAAGGAAACAATATAAGTGTGGACCTTGCAAAAAAACTTATACAGAATTGATTGCTTGGATGTGAAACCTTAATTTTCTTAGCTCCATTTACATAAAAATAAAATAGTAGAGATGAATAGCTCAGGTAGTATATTTGGTAATAGTTTGGAATTAAGAGGATAAGTTTATAAAGGATATGTGGTATATGGCAGTCAATAAAAAGATGCACAGATGAAAGCCCTTTAATATCTCATGGCCATGTTGGACACATGGCAAATAATAGATTGGTGAATGTATAAGGAAAAATATTAAAGATACTCAGAGAAGAGGTAAACATTGAAAAAAATGTACAGATACATTGAGTGAATTGTTTATGTTGAGGGTATTTCACATACCAGAGGAATGATTTTGGATATGTACAGTGATGTTACATGATGTGTGAGGGTAGGTGTGTGATAGGAGATATCGATCTCACATGAAGATGCATTTTATTTTGGAAATGAAATGTTGAGAAGCATCTGTAAGATATTGAGAAGTGCTTATGCATGTGTGAAAGCCTTTGCTGATGTAAGCACTCTGGACATAAGTTGAGGTTATATGAGTAAACTAAGAGGCTGTCTACACCAGATTTATCCCATATAATTATAAACTGTTAAAGATAATACATAATGAATGTAATAATTCAGAATTTGAAATGGCTGTTGTAGCAATTGTACATGTGTTTCTTGTAAACTGTCACATTTGTCTTTGTTTCAGTTCTATAAAGGTTACTTCTGCATCCATTACATCATCATATTGTTTCCTACACATATCTTGTTGCCTTATTTATATTATCTTTTGTCTCTGTAGTGCTTCTTTTATTACTTTTAGGAACTTTATTTTTTTTAAAGTTACTGTTACTTTCCGTTCTAGTGTTTGAATGTATGTTACTAATTTTAGGAACATTTTGTATTAGAAGTTACTGCTACTTCCTGCTCTTGTGTTTGATTGTATGTTGAGGCTATAGAAAGCTTACTTTAGCCATCGAATACTGTCTAATATTGCTATGATTTGTATCTTTGAGTAAACAAAGGTTGGTCTGAGTCAGGGGTGTGTGATGTCCCCATGGTTGTTTAATTTGTTTATGGATGGGGTGGTTAGGGAGGTAAAT
>JAYMFT010110239.1:7500-13532 GCA_038088735.1 Panulirus argus | reverse complement strand
TATATATATATATATATATATATATATATATATATATATATCCTGTACCAGGACCCTTCTTATGGGACTCTTGCAGCGCTCAGGAAGCAAACCAAGTCAATCGAATGGAACAAAAGATCAATAAGTATGGTGGTGTGTGTTTTCCTGGGTGGGTGAGTGCAGAACAATTCAGCAATGGATAGATGCAATGTGTCTTCATTGTGAGTCTTGGGCTTGACGGGTTGCGAGTGAGGTTAATCGATATTTGTAATGCTGAGGTGATGGACGGCGTCCAAAGCCCAAAAAGAGAAAGTGTGAATCGTGCGTGTCTGGGGAACGGCATTTTCACATGAGTGTGTGTTTGATGGGATTGGATTTTTACAGCTTAGTTGGGAAAGAGGTTGTTTTACCGTTTACCGAGTCATTCCGGTGTATGTTTTGACAGTGATTGTTGTTGAGAGTAGGGTGAGGGGGAAGAAGGGTGGGGAGGGAGAGAGACTCTGTGAGAAAATCGTGGCTGAAGTGTGGCGAGGTAGTACGTTTCTGGAGTCCAATCCCTTGGAGGAACCTCGCACTCCAAAAGGGCCCATCCGTTCCCTGCTACTGATTGTAACGCAGCTTTAAGGCTGCAGGAACCCCTTGGGAAGGTGTTAGAAGGTCATTTGATAAAAAAAAAGAAAATAATATCTTTTTCAGATTCTGGTGTAATCGTCATGTTTATGATGATTTCATTATTCATTATTCAGTGAAGAGGATTGTTGCATGTCTTATATATATATATATATATATATATATATATATATATATATATATATATATATATATATATATATATATATATATATATATATATATATATATCACCAGGTATTTATAAACAGTTATATCACATGTCTGATCTGTATTCATTGACTGATACTTGCTTAAAATTTCCAGACAAAAATATAGATGGAAAAAGTCCCCTGTACGTATACAAGGTCTAGGGTTGGTGTTACCGGACTCTACCTGCATGTGGGGGACACTGCGAATGAAAAGACACCATTGGAGAATTTGTATCATCGTCACTGGACGTAAAGGAGTACAGTCGTCTCGTTCTGAAGCTTCATGTTTCAAAGGAATACAACATTTTCCTGCTGCTGATTGGGGCACAGACTCCAAGACGTACAAGAAAGAAAAACTGCCCTTGGATTGAATAGAACTGATTAATCAAGCCTGGAGTTCAAGCTTTCTAGAAAATTAAAAACAAGGGCGACAGTAAAATCAAGACAAATGGAAACATTATCTTCCTTGATACACTCACGTACCTCATCTCTTTTACAAAACCTCACGCCAAAATCCAAAGCTCAATCTCAGCAAATCTTTACTACGAGTCGTGACCATAAACCAAATTTCTCCAACTGTGTGCCCAAAGAAATGTACGTGTCAACTGTGAGCCAAATC
The DNA here is from genome assembly GCA_038088735.1 of Panulirus argus. NCBI lineage: Eukaryota > Metazoa > Arthropoda > Malacostraca > Decapoda > Palinuridae > Panulirus > Panulirus argus. Next base: position 12,113 of record JAYMFT010110239.1, on the reverse strand, counting down.
TCCAGATGTGTACCCAGCGGACGTGGACAGTGCAAAACCCAACCGGTTTGCCGGGGCATCTTCGCCAAGCGTCAAGAATGCAATACGAGAACAAGCCTGTCTTCTGACAAGCTCCTTCGTAGATCCTGCGCAGATCACTCTATATGTCACAGTAACACTGGGTCCATTTTGAAGCTGGATTGCAGAGTCACTACAAACCCTTTTTCAAAGTCTCCTTTAGTGAAAGGCTTCGATGCCTTTTCGGGCAAAGGCAGACACAGGATTACCCACTAGGGTCGACGGAGACAAGGCATGGGTGGGGGGCCTTTGTATGTACTGCGTGGAAAATAGATGGTCCTACGGAAGATTCGGGACAGTGGAATGGGCCAGTATGTATATATATATATATATATATATATATATATATGACGCAGATACGTATATTTGTAGACAGGCCAAATGGCGCGGAAGTGACAGCACGGGCGTGTAGTGAGGGAACAAATAATGACAAATAATGATGGTAATGATAATTCCAGGGCAGTGGACAGGGAGAAGGTCGGCAGTTTTGGTGGTGTGTGTAGAGTCACAGATTCTACGAAACCCGGAATTCAGTGATTTGACAGAAGAACGTTCTTCCAGGAAAGAAAAGCTGCAAATTAGTTCTCTTTTTTTTTAGCCCTATTCGTACATATTTACCGATTGGGTATATTTCTTGTAATACGAAGAAACATCCTTTTGTCTATTGTTTCAGGGCAATTCTAGTCTCCTTGATATACAATCTGTGCTTCCCTAAAAAAGAAAAAAAAGAATGAGCCAAAAGCACATTTGATCTTTAATTTACCACTGGGTAGATAAGTCTACCACTGGGGTACACAGAGAGAACCAGCATATGCTTTAAATATCCTTTCATTCTCAACGTTTTTCCGTACCTCCCACTTTATTACTACAAGTATTTTTGTCATACTGGCAGCATTTAAATTATATCAAACCGGGGAAGATATCTTGGGCACTGAGAAGGAAGATCTATAGCGATTAGTCATGTATATGTGTGCAAGGTAAAAAAAAGACACGTATGTTGTTTGTGACCAGAGGTCATAGTCATTCCTCACATGGACCGGGATCCACGCCCTCTGGCGTTGTGACCGTCAGTCCTGACGTGGTTATCCTTCACGTGAACCAGACACCCCCACGCCTGCCCCATTGTCGCGATGCGAGACCCGTGACGCTATTCTTCCTGTGGCCTCGGTCAGCATGATGGCGTTCTGCCGCGAGGGTCACCTTAACTTGACCCTGGCGGGCGGCCTGAGGGGAGGTCACCCTGACCTGTTCCTGGTGGGTCAACCTGATCTGCCACTCGTAGGAGGGCTAAAAAAAACATACGGCTATAACTCCAGAAAGAGAAGACCATTCTGATTTGTACAGATTAGCCCCGTAAAGGTTTCCCAGAGCGCCACAATACGTTATCTTCCGATCCTTGAGCTGTCTGTTGGCCTACGTAGTTCCTTGCACTCTCTCACTATCTCTGGTTCTCTCTCTCTCTCTCCACCTGCCTCCTCTACACTCTTCCTATGGCTCTCACTCACTCACTCACTCACTCACTGCCCTCTTGATGCTCGTATACCTCCCCTGTGGTTCTCGCTGTACCAGTTGCTATTGTACAGTCCTTCAGCTGTCAAAAGAATACCTGCTGTCTATGAGTCTTGCTCTGCCATCTCCTTTATCTACTCTCCCCCCCCCCTCTCTCTCTCTCTCTCTTTCAGTTTCCAGTATCTTCCTTTTCTCTTCTTCCAGCTCTCACTTCATTTGCGCTCCTCATTCACTCTCTCGTCTGCTTCATTCTGTGGATAAAACGTGATGCCCCTAAAACGAGCTTTTAGCTGGAGTGAGAAGAAACGACGTTCCAGAACCATAGTATCGGTTCGATTTTCAATTCGCGTTTTCTTTCTAGCCTGGAACATCCTCGTTTAATCTTCAGGTCTTTGTGAGAGCTTGTTCGACTCACGGTGACAATGAACATTCCATTACCAAGTCAAGGCTACTGCTGTCACAAAACGTTTCCAGAATTATTCTTGGCATTCACAAAAAATAACTGCGTTTTTTCTTTCGAGATTTACGATGTGATATGAAAGAGGCTTGGTTCAGAGCTCATGAAGCAGGGCTCACGAACCAGAGATCATGAAGCAGGGTTCACGAACCAGAGCTCATGAAGCAGGGTTCATGAAACAGAGCTCATGAAGCAGGGTTCATGAACCAGAGCTCATGAAGCAGGGTTCATGAACCAGAGCTCATGAAGCAGGGTTCATGAAACAGAGCTCATGAAGTAGGGTTCATGAACCAGAGCTCACGAAGCAGGGTTCATGAACCAGAGCTCATGAACCAGAGTTCATGAGCTGGACCACATGAACCAGAGAGACATTATTACACACAGTATGTACTAAAATATGTAAGCGGCGGGAGATTTAAGGGAATATTAACTTTGCCATAGTAGCACAACCATGGCTTCTCTCTTTACATTTGGATGCTTCGCTCTCAGATTGATTGCTTCCACCTGTCAGGCTCTCAGAAGCTGATCTGTTTACACCCGGCAGACTCAGCAGACTGATTTGTTTACAGCCGGCAGGCCCTCATAACCTGATTTGTTTACTGCCGGCGGGCTCTCACAGCCTGATTTGTTTACATTTACACCTGTAAGGATCTCATAGACTGATTTGTTTACACCCGGCAATTCTCTCATAGCCTGACTTGTTTACACCTGGCATGCTCTCATAGCCTGATTTCCTTACACTTGGCTGGATCTCACGGACTTGCTGTGCAATGGTGAGGACGGTGAAGCAAGAGCAGGGGCAGAAGCCCGAAATTTGGCCATTGCGCCAGGGCTGGCGTGGCTACAGCTACGGCCAAAATAATCACAAGGATATAGGTAAAAAAAAATCATCCGAGAAAAGTGTTTGTTTTAGTAGAGAAATCGTATGACGAGCTGCGTGCAAATGATCTCTCAGTCAGTCCGTTGAGTTTTCTATCTATCGCTGTTTCTGGGAATAGAAGTCTATCTATCACTGTCTGTCATCGTTAATAGCAAGTAAATACGTCTTTTCATATACTTTCCTTTCTATATACGTGTTTTTGAATGTACGTGATAATATATGCATGTTGTGTGTTTGTGTGTGTATATATGCATATATGGATTGTGGCTATGATTGTATACATATATGAAGACGTATGTGTACAATTATGTATCTGTGTATCTCACATGTGTTATTTTTCATATGTATTTGAGTTTCCATATAGGAAATATATGTATTACTATCGATCTGTGTAGAGGATATATACCTTTCTTCTTTATATCTGTCTATTCATCAATCTGTCCATATCTTAATGGCTTGACAAATCGTCTACTCAACTACTCACTTAACTATCCAATATCTTTCAGATATCTTTTATCTTATGTGTCTATACAACGCATATGATTTGTGTAAAGATCTATCGACCAAGCCATCTACCTATCCATACGACCTATCCTTAGATCTTTGAATTCATAGTGTGCTCTTGTTTCAACCAGTCTAGCAGGCAAGTGAGTAGTTCGTGGGATAAACAATGTCTGAGGGCTGTTCATTCATTGACCGGATATGTCGTCATGGTCCCCGGAAATCCTGACGGCAGCTGCCGTGTGTGTGTGTGTGTGTGTGTGTGTGTGTGTCGGAGGCCCCACCGGTCCGAGCGGAGGGCGGCAGGGGGGAACGAATATATATGAAATTAAATAAATAACCCGGACAGTAGGAAATGAATATGTCCCTGATCGGGATGGAGGTTACCATTACCCATGGTAATGACCCTTGCTCTCACTACATATGGTGGACGGCTTTCACACACCCCCGGTCACTACTACTAACCCGTCCCTCACCGTTATCAATATCTTCCTCGATGAGATGGCTAGGTTACTATTCATTAATCATCAACTCCCAATACTGACGTGAAGGTGACTGTGGTCAATACTGTCTCAAAGCTCTTTTCAGAGTTACCACATTATTCAAGTCTTCTTCACCAGAGTTACCACATCATTCAGGTCTTCTTCCACAGAGTTACCACTTCACTCAGGCCTTCATGAGACCCCCTACAGTCCTGCAATCAACAGACCACTGCTCATGGTATTCATATTCCCCTTTTTTTATCAATGTCTTTCACTCGTCCTTCTTGTAATCTTGTGTTGCCAGAGTGAATCACGTACCATTTGTATTCAGTTGCTTCGTGGTAGTACATGCGTGGCTCTCTGTATGGGAACTTAAAAATAAGCTTTTGATTGGGATATGATCATGGCAATGTTCTCCAGGCCTTCAGGATTTCCCTACACCTTGAGCTTCCTTGGGGTACAATCGTCCTAGGTAGTTTATATGTATACATTTCGATGCTGTACTTGGGTAAGCTGTGTTTATATAATACACAAGTCATCGAGCCAGTTTTAACATTCTAATTTCTTGTATTTCTTCATATTTTATTCGCTATTCTCGGCTCCTCCTTGGTGTTTTCATTAATTCAACATGTCTACAGTTCTCCACGACTCTCTCAATTCCTCCTACTAATCTTTTTTCCCATCCTTCCCTCACCTACTTCAGCAAGGCCGCCTACTCCTCCCGTCA
>JAYMFT010110239.1:0-2500 GCA_038088735.1 Panulirus argus | reverse complement strand
CGTAAATATCACTTATCATTAAGAGCAATAAGATGATCAATCAGATTAATAGGAACAATAAAGACGATCAATCAGATTGATAGGAGCAGTGAGACGATCAGTCAGATTAACAGGAGTAACAAGGCGATCAATCAGATTAATACGAGCAAATAGACGATCAATTAGATTAATACGAGCAAACAGGCGATCAATCAGATTAATAAGAGCAATATCAGACGATCAATCAGATTAATAAGAGCAACAAGACGATCATTCAGCAATCTACCGACCATGTAATGAAGCTTAATTCGTCTTAAATTCTTCAGCAGTTTACCTCCTCAACACATCCTGAGGGTGGGGTGGTCGTCTCCTCCTCCAGGTGTTCCCATTGCGGTGGCCCTCAGACGAGTTCCTAGTCTTTAGAAAACAGGTCTCTACACACTTAGACAGGAGGGGGGGCTGGCGTAGTGACTTTCTACCGATGGTGGCAATTATGCCAACCCAGAGGAACTACCTACAGCGCGACTGACTTTCCCTTCTCCTTTAACGTCAATTTGTCGAATTGATGTGATTCCTCACCATCGAGTCCTGGCGATGCTCGGAGGACATGCTTCAGGCGCTGGAGACCTACTGGCGATAGATAAATCCGGGTTGTTTAAAGTCGAGAGCGAATGATACCCACCCCTCAAGGGGCCTCATGTGTTCGTGTGTCAATCATTCTCACTCGTAACACGAGGAGAATTCGTATCTACGAGTAAGAGAGACATCCGTTGGTGGTAATTGCTTAGAGAATACAGGAGGAAACCTTAGGAGTGGCTCGTATGACACTGAGGCTACGATGAACAGCAGACAATAGCTAAAACTGATAAAACATATTTTTTTTTCGCTCCCTACGCCAGGTTAAACTGATAACAGGAGGAGGTGGGAGGTCAGACCAGCGAGAACTACTTGGTTTTTGAAGAGTCGTGGAGAGGGAAGCGACGCAAAACAACAGCTCCTTGGGAGAACTTCTAAAGCTGCTAATTAGTATGCAGGCGTTGTGGTGGAAGTTGTCCATGGTATACGTATCGAACTGAACTGGTTATTGGACTGGGTTTGTGTCCATTCCGGAGGCAATTTGTTACGCAGTATTTGTGCTATAAATGATTACTCTTTCTTTTTTAAGCGTTGATGAAGAAGGAAGCGTGATGCTCTCCAGAACAGTCTTGTGGCTCAAGAACCACTGAATAATGATGTAAATAAACAACGAGGATAAAGAGAATTATCGTGGTTTAGTTTGTTTATACGATGACCGACTTGGGAAGGGTCACACAACATAACCCCGGGTCGAGGCTGGCCAACATCGAGTGAAAAAGAAAACAGGATACGACAGAAAACGGGAATAATAAAGAAATTAAGCAGAGGTTCTCAGGTGTTTGTAGAGACCTGAATTCTAAAGGGAGAATGGTATCGAGATGGGGTTCTCTCACCTACAAGGCTGGATTACTCAATATTTATTTAAGTTTTCAATCTATCGTCCATTTTCCTAGCTCCTTCTTTACACACAGCTCTCCCTCTTCTTCATATATATATATATATATATATATATATATATATATATATATATATATATATATATATTTCACACACACACACACACACACACTCTCTCTCTCTCTACTCCACGCACCTGGCGGAAGCCCCACAGCAGGAGGTCATGGGGGGTGGGGAGGGGGAAGCTTCCTAGTGTGGGAGGGAGTGAGATATGCACACAACACTCCCCATTTATGGTCATGACCCTTGGAACGGGGAGGCCGGGCTGAGGCGATGAGGCAGTGGACAGCGTGATGAAAAATTTGGAGGAAACTACCCAGTGAGGATACGGGAATCTCCATCAGTGTGAATTATTTCGTCTGGAGATCTATTTCTTTTCTTTTCTTTTCTCTCTCTCTCGCTTTTAATTTCGCTCGAGGTGCCATGACTGTATCAAGTGAGCAGAGTCGGGCTAGATTAACTAAGGGTGGTATTTATGACTATACGCCTCGCCCTTCGAGTCTCCAAGCAAGAAGACACGTCTTCCTTTCAGTCTTCCACTGCATACCAGCCTCTCGGTCATACACAGGGAATGCCTGTGTGGTAATGACTCCTTCATTATCATTATTCCAGTCACTCAAATCTCTCTAACTCTCTCTCTCTCTTGGTCTATTTCCTAACGTATCTTTACCCTCTGTGACACATATCCTCACTCCCTCTCATCTGCTGTTAAGGTCCTACGTGCGTGTGTTTGGTAATGTCCTTCAAGCCTTGGAAGAACTCCAATACTTCTAACGACTTCTGTTACACCAAATCTTTACACACGAAGGTTTTTGATATTATTATTCTAATCCAAATTTCTAATGCTATAGCACGTTATCTATCTCTCTTGTTCTTAATACTTATCCTATACCAAGGAAAACCAGGCTTTTTACAGGCGAAATATATATATATATATATATATATATATATATATATATATATATATATATATATAGAGAGAGAGAGA
>JAYMFT010110228.1:0-13532 GCA_038088735.1 Panulirus argus | reverse complement strand
AATATATAAAAAAAAAAAAGAGAAAAAAAAAAAATATATATATATATATATATATATATATATATATATATATATATATATTATACACCCCAGCCTGAACCAGATGCTCATTTTCTTGACCAGTCCTTAGGGGTGGATCACCAGTTGGGTTGCTTGTGAACCAACTCCTGCAACAATGATTCGAACCTGTGCGCTTGACACTGGGTGGCCCGTGAATAGGTCACAGTCAGGAACTCTAGCTGCTACACCATGGAGGTCCAGTGTTTTTATATAGTGACTGTAGGAAGGAATTGCTTTTGAAATTGACTTTCTGTTTACTTATATATAATATCTTATATTTTCAGTGAGCTCCTTTACAAAAGGAGAACAGATGGTACCAGTGATGAACCAGTTAGGAATACATTGTGCTGTATTTGGCAACCATGATTTTGGTAAGTTATCATAAAAAGTTTTAGAGAATTAGAAATTATGAATGTACCTAATTTTTGCAGAAATTAAAAGAAGTGATTAGACTTACTGAAATGAGAAGGGTTTGTAGTGTTGGGATGTCAGTCAGTCATATGGATGAGAATATCCTATGAATGTATGGACGAGGAGAACTTGCAGTGGATGATAAGATGGTGAAGCTGTTATGGGAAGAGTAAGACTTGGAAAAGAAAGGACAGAGATAACCAACTGCCTATGTGCAACCCATGGGCATGTGTTGAGAATGTGAATAAGTGATGCACAGAAGCCCTGTGTATAAAGCTTAATTCACCCTTATTAGACTGGGAATAGAGCAATGATAATAGAGCACCTCTATTACTTGATTAGTGATAAGGGACATAGGACTGAATCTCAATGGGAATTTTATTTTTAGAATCATTGTGGGCCTGTTCTATGCTCTCACTTTACTTACCAGCATGTTTTCAGATTTTGGTTTAGAACGTCTATTGGATGTGGCTGAAAGGACCAATTTTCCATGGTTAATGAGTAACGTGGATGATAATGAAACTGGCCAACCCTTAGCAGATGGGCTTCAAACACATACCATGGAGTGGCATGGATGGAAGATTGGTCTTGTAAGTACAGTCTTGTGAAATTGTTCCTATTTATTTCAAATAAAACAACTAGAATTAAAAGATAGCTATGAGCTTATTGAATAAATCATGATTTTTAAATCATAAAGTAACAAATCTTATCTTCTGCATTTGGTACTGTGTGATCCACTTATATGAATTGCTTTTAATGAATGTTTCCATATTCTTTGTCTTTTAAGATCAGCATGTTAGCACTTTATTCAGTTGGTACTTAAGGAATCTTTATTATCAGGTTGGGCTAGTTGAAAAGGAGTGGTTAGAAACTCTGGCTACCATCAACAGCGAAGAAGTGACATTTATTGACTATGTGGATAAAGGACGAGAATTAGCAACAATGCTCAGGAATCAGGTAAGATATCTTTTTAGGTTGATATGCCTTAAAAATATTTCTGCTTGGGCAACAGCTTTAAAATGTTTTACGGACTTTTATCATCATCTTTAATTGTCACAGGTTTAATTGCTGAGGAATTATTGTGTTGTTGCTTTATACATTATTCATTAAAGATATTTATTGCAACTTTTTTTATGCCTGTGTATGTATGATACCAAGTTTTAATTTAGAATGTGGATGGTATAGAAGGAATCATTCATTGTATTTTATGTGAAGAATTTTTTTGTCCTGTTAATGTCAGTGATTTGCCAACTCTTGCTTAAGAGGATGTCACCCTAAAGTTACATGAGAACAGATTTTATGTCTTGGCATAGCTTTAGATTTGCTTTGGCATAGTTATGTTTACAGTTTCTTAGCATATTTGTAAGAATGAATAAAGAATGTGGAACCTAGCAGTCAATGTAAATTAGTATAGGTTCTTGAATTTAGTGAAGATGGGTGCACATGGAACCATCCATATACATCATATATACTATTTCTTTATGTTTAAGTATTGAAGGGCTGTAGTAGTGCTCAATGTGCTTGTAAAAGAATTCATCATATTTTACGAATTAGATAGATATTGCAATTAACACATATATATGTCAAAACTTTGTTTTCAAAACTCCAATGTACATTATCATTTATCACTCTTATCCTATATGAAACTTTATTTTACCAGCCCTACAAATAATTGAAAAGTAAACCTTCTTCATGTAACCATCAGTTGATAATAAACTTCTGACTACCATGTATTACTCACAATAAGAGTGTTTTTGTGGCTTTATCGGTTTTTATGGTAAAAGAAATATTCATTTTGTACGTACAGCGATTAGTGTAGATAACACACATTCAGTACATTTGTCTCTGTTATGCATGTTTTTATCATCATACTTTTCTTTTTCAAGGGCTGTGATTATGTGATAGCACTGACACATATGCGGACTCCAAATGATATCAGATTAGCTGAGAATGTTGATGAAATTGACCTCATCTTAGGTGGCCATGATCATGTTTATGAAGTTCTAAAGGTAAGAGAAAGAGTATTCTGATTATTCTAGTGAAATGAATTATTTCAACATATAAGAAAATATATATATTTGGTAGCAAAGCCTTTTAGTAAAAATCACATCAGCTGACACTCATTGGTCAGTGTTTGTCACTCCATGGTTACTTAGGATATTTAAATGAAAAGAATATGCACACAGTGCCCTGAGATGCATTTCCAAGAACATAAAATATGTTGCATGAGATTTGGTCTTTGTATGTCTTTACAGATTTACTTATTAAGTACTGTCTGTGAAAATTATTTGATGGCACAAGTAGTTGAGAGGTGGATGTTATACCCCAGTCTTCCTCTTCAATCGTATAATGTATTTAAGCTTTAGCAGCTATCTTAATATTTTGTTAAGTGTATGAACTCTCATATTAAACTTGAGATTGCATTTATGCACCTTTTTGTAAAGGATAGTTACTTGTATCAGTGATCTGAGTGTCAGAAGTTATAGTGAATTTTCAATTAAGTATACAACCCCAAAACCCCTCTTATGGGGCTCCTTCAGTTTCAAGGCTGAACTCTGTATAGGAGAGGGGAAAAGTTGGACTCTTTTTGAGTGAGAAATTCTTTGATGAGACAATTCTTTTTCATCCATTGATGATGATACAATATTGCTATAGATGACTTTTCTCTCATGGTGTAACCACATGCAGGCAGAGTCCAGTAATACTAGCAGTTGTTTTTATGTAACTAAATGTACTAACTTACTGAAGTTAAACTTGTATTTCATGCCCCTGTGCATGAAGGAAAGTTAATTGCAGATATAATGCAGTCTATGAGAGAGACCAGTATGATTTTATGTCTTGGCTAGAATTGAGCCAAAACTTCCATATCATCATTTCGCTTTCAAAAGTGCATGCCTCCCCAATGATATTTTGTTAACCTACCATTACCTGTTCTTACAATGAGCCAACAAAACTTCCTCATACCACTTGTTTCAGTAGCTCAAGAAGTGATGTTGGATTACTCTATTGATGCAGTTTATTGTAAGGTTAACTTCACCCTTGAATAACGTATGACATGGACTACTACACTTGTATATTTTAGGTACTATGAGTTGCTTGATAACCATGTTGTGAATTTCATATAATCTGGATGAATAGTTCCAAAGGTATGCACTACAGAGAAAAGAGAAAAAACATAAGAAAAGCAATAAGATCATCTGTTTCTTGAAAACCTTTAAAAAAGATCATTCCATTATATACAAGAGAATGTGGCTGACTCTACACTTCACTTTCCTATGGTCTAATGCTTTCAATACTTCCATTGCATGGGCTATACTATTTGCTAGACATCATACAAGCAGGCCAATTTGGCAGTATTACCAGTTGAGTGGTCTCCCCATGGATGATCACATTCTGAATGAGAGCTTTGCTGGACTGATAGCCTTGTCCATATTAATGGATTCTTTGTTTCAGTAGCTGCTTCACCAATATGGCACATAAGGTTGACCTACATGAATAATCAGTCTACATAAATGGCTTGGAAGATATAGATGGATTGTATGATTTGATTTAGTTTCATTAACTTTAGGTCATAATTATGATGAAAAAGAACAGTTTTTGGTAAGTGAACTGGAGATGAAAAAAGGAGTCATACCATTTGCATCATGTTTACATAACCCCAAGCCTTTTTTATGATACACTTCTGAAAGTATACTTATTATGTATACATATAGATGTAACTTTCTTTTCCTTCCTGTTTCATACATGTTTACTATTTCCCACATGAGTAAGGTAACATCAGGAACAGATGACAGCTTTAGAGCAAAAATCTTTGTTTGACTCTATTGCTTGACTCCTTCCTACTTTCATTGATTTAGAGAGTGGTACAGGAGGGGAGGACATCCAGCCTTTCACACCAGTCCTGCTTAGTCACCTTCTACAACACACAGGAGAAACGTGGGCAGTATTCTTTTTCCCCGTTTCCAGAGAAAAAACTATTCTTAACAAAGAAAAATTGCTGCTTCCCATTGATACATTGCTTAATATATGCTGTTTTCTACTTATATACTGTATGAAAACTAAATACAGCATACATGCTGTACATTGATAATTACCAGCTGTAGTACTTCCCATTTTCTGATCAAAGGATAATGGCCTAAGAGACAGCATACTCTATTGATTGTGTTTCAAGGGTTGGCTTTTCATTGTATATTTGATGAAAGGGCTGGAGCTACACTCAAAGAATGTCTAACCAACTTCTGGGAGTCACAGTCTCTGTCCCAGTTAACTTTGGGCCCCCAGTTGTCTCTCTCCTCAGTGTTCTTGTCCGATGTCTCCAAAGATTTCATAAAACAAAATATCATTGACATAGTAAGTACACTCCTTTACCTAACATATTCAAATACCATGAAAGTGATTTCCAGTAACACAAATAATAACATACCCAATTTATATAAAGCTTAAACAGTATTCTCTAAATATTGTTACATCTCCATTTCTTTAAAGTTACAAACATTTGCCCCACAAAATAACAAAGTGTAACTCCAGCACAGTGTTTCCAGAGGTTCATGCTTAATGTTCCCACTGATTACTTCTACCTAATGTGTTTACCTAATGATCCTGCCTAATGTTCCAACCAACTACTTCTACCTAATGTTTATACCTAATGCTCTTGCTTAATGTTTCTACCTACTACTTCTATCTATTGCTCCTATCCTTTTGCCAAAAGGCAGGGCTTGCACATAGTGCTCACCATAGGAAAATCTAGAGTTATGAGGAATGAGTTGTGTGAGTTGTGTTGTATATTTGCGGACAGAATGCCTGCAGTCCACGTGTGGGTGAGGCAGAAAGAAAAGACAACTACCTGGGTCATAGGAGTGCAGCTTGGTGACCATTTAAGTGCTAGCTTACTACGCAGCCATCACTAACCCTCCTGATATCCAGGAGAGTAGTATTGGTAATATCCCTCCTTGGTTGGTGCTACTTATCATACTATTATCATTACTTTTCAGAACTTTTAGATAAGGATCAGTCTTTGAAAAAAAAAGCCCAAATGCTTTTCACCTTTGATGCTGGTAATTTCTTTTTCACTATACTGTATCACCACTTCTTAATATTTCATAAATCACCACATATTTAATGCATTGCAGATCAATGATAAATTCGTCCTTAAAAGTGGCACAGACTTTAGGGAATTCTCTACAATCACCTTGACTCAGGAAGGAACCAGTGTTAATGTTGATATTGAGAAGATTGTGGTAGACTCCAAGTTTGAACCAGACAATGAACTAAAAGAAGCTCTTGTAGAATATGAAGGTAAGGCCTATAATGTATTTCAGATGAGGAAATTGAACATGGGTATATCTCATTGTTTCACATGTACAACTTTTTATCATGGTCCACATATACATATCTTATTTCATGTATTAACAATAACATATGAAGAAATTTTTTCCTGAAAGTCAGGTTCTGAGATGTGAGATTATGCTTTTATTTATGTGTATATTCTCACTGCAGCTGTGGTTGGTGAAAAGATGGATGAGACTCTTGGTGCCTTTTGTGTGGAATTGGATGGTAGATTCTCTTCAATTCGTACATCAGAAACAAACCTTGGAAATTTTATTTGTGACATTATAATGGCAGCCTGCAATGGAGATGTTGCAATTCTCAATTCTGGAACGCTGAGATCAGACAGAATCCATCCAGTGGGGGATTTCAAGATGAGAGATTTAATGACAGTTCTTCCAATGTTAGATCCTCTGCTTGTCTTAGGAGTGACTGGTAAGTTTTTCTTTATCTGAGGGATTATTTTCCCAAAGAATACATGGTGTCCACTGGTACATATAAGAAATTTGCCATCCAATTTCAAGAAAAAAGAACTAGGCTTTGCCCATGTAGAACTCATAAAGTCATACTTTAATGTTTCTCACTTGCTGTGTTGTCATTAACCTCTGATGGTTACTGTGCAAAGCAACCCATCTTTTTTTGCTTGTGCTTCTATATGTATGCCTCTGCACATTTAATTACCCAGTTGTGACAGTCTTCTTGTACAGGAAGGGAAACATACAGTCATGAAGTCTGTCCATTAATTTCATATTTTTGTCAGGCATGCTTTTGAATTTCCAAATGCAAGCAGCATTTTGTACATTTCATTTAGCTTTGTTCAGCATATTTACTACTTTATCGCTGAGGAAGTGTTTTTTTATCCTGTTTTTTTTGCCCTCTTTTGCAAAAGGTCATGTTATGCCCTCTGGTTGTAAAGTTTTTCTTAACATAAACAACTTGTCTATATTGATGGCATCGTTAAACCTGAAAAATAAAACGATGGTTATCATAATCCCCTTAATTCCCTTTCTTGTTGTATGAAAAATTCCTGAACTTTTCTCTCTGCTTGTTTATGTCATATATTATTGCTTTTTTCTGGCCCTCCTTTGCACTGATGAACATCTCTTTCCTCTTTGTCTCCCTCTGTTTGTAATCAAATATTATTATATGCTTCTCAAAGATCTCTTGTAACTCTGCTTTATACTGTGACCGTGGATTTCTGTTTCCCCATTTTCTCTCTGAGGAGTCAGTTCTGCTCTAAAGTTTGTTGCCATGCATCTCCTTGTTTTACTGAGGTTCTTCTTCTCCCTCAAAAGGGTGGCCACAGCAGTAGAGTCTCCAAAGCTAATGAACCCCAGTACTGCTTCCTAGCCTTTCAAATTGCTATACATGAACCTAAGATCCAGCCAGTATCTATAGTGTAACTGCACATATATGCACAATACATACATATACATACTAACATATACATGTATACATACATTTACATACACATGCATATACACATATACACATGTACATATTCATACTTGCTCGCCTCCATCCATTCCTGACGCCACCCTGCCGCACAGGAAATAGCATCTCCACCCCCTGCATCAGCAAGGTAGCGCCAGGAAACAGACAAAAATGCCACATTCACTTACACTCAGTCTCTTGCTGTCATGTATAATGCACCGAAGCCACAGCTCCCTATCCACATCCAGGCCTCACAGACCTTTCCATGGTTTACCCCAGATGTTTCACATGCCTTGATTCAGTCCATTGACAGCACGTTACTTTTTATATGTATGCAAATATGCACTGTCATTTTACTTGTAATTACCAGAACTTTCCTAGCAGCGAGGAGAAATCACCTTGTTGCCACCAGTACCATTCTAATTGTACTTTTTATATATATGCAAATATGCACTGCCATTTTACTTGTAATTACCAGAACTTTCCTAACACTGAGAAGAAATCACCTTGTTGCCACCAGTATCATTCTAATTGTACCATCATCCATACCAATGAGTATGTAATCTAGGTCATCACATGTTTTGGGAAGATTTTAACTGCCAACACTATTTCTGAAGACTTGCATATTTTTGTGGGAGTCATATATGTGCCACATCAGCCACAGCAGTGTCTGCGCAAAAAGTCTTGTCTCCCACCCCCCTCCTATTTGTGTTCAAAGGTAATGTCACACTTACATTTTAATACTTTGTCATTTCTCCTTTGGCCTTGATTACCTTCTGCAGACATCTTGGCATGTAATTGTTTAGGTTCCTGAATTATTCTAGGTCATGTTTTGGGTCCATAGGATCTTGATCTCCTGAATGAAGCAAGACACTGATGAGGTGTTGCAGGAAGTAGTTGCCTGATTATCCATTCTGAGAACCAAGTGCATCCAGGAATCTCATGTGTACCCACATTTTCTTGCTTCCAGGCAAGAATTCAGGTCTTCCTCCTTATGAATATAAGAGCCAACCATCTTGAAGAACAGGTGGAAGAAATATAGTGCCCAGAAGAGAAATACCCAAAAAGAAGTGGCTGTCAGGAAGAGTTAAAAAAAAGAACATCCTTCCCTATAGATAGCCTGAGGCACACTGGGGTGGGTTGCTGGTGCTCACACTGTTAGCAACACTAGTCTCATCAATCACATGTAAAATTATATCACCTGACTGCATCATAAGCTTGTACTCACATTAGATTTTAGCCTTTTATTGCCTCTGAAAATTTTAATTTATGCAAATGGACAAGACTTTTTGCATACTCTTTACTTTGCAATATGTCTTTGTGTGGATATAACAGTCACATCAACACTTGAAGGAGGATAAAGTAGGGAAAATAAGAGATAGCACAGAAAGAAGTCCAGAATGACTTAAAATCTCCTTACCCACACTTACTTAACATTGAAAGCAGGTAGTGCTTACATCACTTAGTGATGTACAGACCAGTTGCAAAAGAAGTGCTATACAGACAAGTATGCACATCAGCAAATATTTCAAATAATCAGAAATTTTGAGAATATTTTTGCAAAGACTGCTTTATTTTAGATATAAGGAAATGTGTATTTTTAGATTGTTATTTACGAATTATCAATTGCGCTACTCATGTTTTTATTTGCAACAGGTGAGAAACTCATAGCCGTCCTTGAAAATGGAGTGTCACAGTACCCCAAACTTGAGGGACGTTTTCCTCAAGTAGCAGGCATGCAGTTTGTATTTGATCCTAATGCTGAGCCAGGATCAAGGGTAATCAGAGACTTAGTGAAGATTGGGGATGAGTATATAGACCCAGATGCAACTTATCGACTGGTAACGAAGGCTTATATGCATCAGGGTAGAGATGGATACAACATGTTAATAGACTGTCCAGTATTGGTAAGTTATGATTCTGTATATTAATGCCTCAATTATGCTTTTAAAGGAATAAGAAGCTAATGGTCATTTTACTTTATTAAAATCATGGACAGTAATATGCAAGGAAAGAAAATACAATGTTCTGAGTGTGAATATTGTGGAGGAGTAAATAATACTCACTTTTAGGCTAGGAGTAGGAAAGGAGATAAGGGGTTCAGAGAATAGGCAACTGATAGAGATGCACACCAAGTCACTGCTTTATGTTGGAGATGCATTCCAAAACACAATTTAGTGGAATCCATTTTACTCTAGAATTACATGAGTTAAAATAAGGAGTTGCATTCTTTTGGGGAAATTTTTCAACTTGCTTATATATTGGCCTTCAATTTCAATTGAGTTTGTGATTTTCTAAAATACTTATTTTTCCTCTGTTGCACAGCAAGATGAGGAACAGTGCCCCATGTTGTCGACATCCGTCCAGAATCATTTTGCTGCTATTAAAACTCGCATGGGCAAATCTCGTCGAAACTCAACACACAGACAGTCACTCGTCCTTTTATCTAGGAGGTAATGGAAAATATTAAACATAATATAGCTGTGTGAGGTGGCATTATATTTTTCTTGTTTTCTGCTTATGACCAAAGGTTTGAGACATATTTTGGATCATACTAAATACCTTTATTTCTGAAGTGTGATGTTATTGCAATTAAACCTCATCAATTTGTCTTAATGGGGATATTTTGTGCTTAATTTGAAGGAGTATTAAACAACGTAATTTATTTTTATTTTCTTATATTTATTATATATTTCATATTTATATATATTTTTTCCAAAAGAATAACTTGTTTAAGAAAGCAATATTAGGGATTGCCATAAAGGTGTACACTATTCTGTATAGGATTTGCAAAGACAGATACAATATACATAGTGGAAAGTTGATTGAGGAGGTGGAGAGAGTTTAGAAGAAGCTGAGTCTACAATACAACAGTAATGAGTGGAGGGGAAGGAGCATAATATGCAAAGGCCTTAGATGGAAGCACTAAAAGAAGATGGTGCACATGATTAAAAGGGAAATATTATTAGGAATTTAACAATGAATGAAAAATTATTGCTGGATTAAGGATGAAGAATGTAAGAGGTGAAGAGAGTACTGTTAGAAATTGATTAACAGTGACTGTGAAAAAATTTGTATTTATTGGTTCTGTAGGTTTTATGTTAATGAGAGGAAGACATTACAAAGGAGGAAGTGGGAAGAGCAGTAATTGCTTTGAACTGATAAGCTTGGGGGTGTAGGTAAAGTGGTGGGTGACATGAAGAGATGAGGTGATATTGCTACAAAATGGATCTGGAGAGTATAGGAAAGCATGGAACAGTGGGTATGTGCCTGGTGATTTTATGATGGCAGTGAGTACGTCATTGTTTAAAGGTACAGCATGTATAAAAAATCAATGTAAAAGCAGCTATAAGAATTGCAAAAGAAAAAGTCTTCTTCACATCTTAGGCAAGGTGTATATTAGGATAGTAATTGATCTTGTGAATAGGATTAGTGAACCTCTTATAGGTGAAGAACAATGTGAGAAAGTAAGAAAAGAGTGTAAATTGACCAGAATTTTGCTTACATACAAGTAGTGGAGAAATGAATAAAAAAACACTATGAAAATGGAAAGGGCATGAATTGATTAGGCAAGCTTTGGGAAGCTCTGATAAATAGTGTGTATGAAGGACCTGGAGTGTCATTATGAGATTTTAGAATGGAAGTTCTGCATGTGTGAGAGTACATGGTGGTATGAGTGAATGATATGAAATGAACATAGAAGTGTATCAAGGATAATTTTTAAAGTCACTATGATTTTTAATATCTATATGGATGCAGATTTACATGAAATGAGAGTGAGTTGGGATGAGTAAGCCATACCTTAATTATCGAGAAACAGAATAGAAGTTGCCACAGTTGCTCTATGTGAATGATGATGTGTAGTTAACTACAATTACAAGAAATGATAGATGGAATGTTAGGCCATTTCAGTTATATACATTTGAGGAGAATGCTGGAAGTGAATGTGAATAAAGATAGAATATGAGAGATCACAGTGTAATATCACTTTACATAATAAGGAGCTAGAAGTTATGGATTAAAATTCAGTAGGATGGTAGTTTGAAAGTTACTGGTGCAATTAAAGTTTTACAAGTGATTAGAATTTAAGGTACAATGAAAGCTTTAATAAATTAGGAAAATGTAGATAAGGAGTGTGCATGAAGGCGTGACATTAAACCCAAGATTCAGAGGTCAGGATGGATAAAAAACAAGAATAATTGATACGTTTTTTAATATAACTGGTTAGATTCCATGCAATTAATGATTAGGGTTAGGGTATGATGAGGTGATATAATGAGAAAGATTGAGGAATTGATGCTGTGAGAACACATGGAAATGATTAGGGATTAAATGCAATGGGGAAAATTTGTCTATAGAGATGGTGTGAATGGAGACATTTTCTTGGCTTAGTGAATTAGCTTGGTGTATGGTTTAAAAAAGTAAGAAGTGCTTCTTTAAGTGTAAAAGTCCTTGTTTCACTTTTAATACACTAGGCATAGACTGGAAAAATGTGTGAGCGCATTTTGAGAGGTTGTGTGTACCGAAGACACTCCTTGAAAAGTAGGAATGGGGTTAATGATGACAGACAGGTAGGTAAATTGTTATCATTACTAATATTATTTTCATTATTTTTATTATTTTTTTTTTATTGTTAATATTATTGAGGCATGGCTTACAATTTTTTCTACACTTAAAAGTGTGAACTTTATCATCATCCTTATTTCACAAAGTACATGAAACAGAAATTATAATGCATGCTAAAGAGTGTCAGAAATATTGCACAATGTGATTTGATAGTGCGGGTTTATAATGTTTTACTGTATTTGGTAGTACTATGAAGTTGAATCAATCTAATTTATAATTTATGTATAAGGTTGCCTTTTGAGGAGGAGAAATGTTATTTATCTCTTAACAGATTAACTCTCATAATGATGATATTTTATGCTTGTTTTCTTTGTTTAAACTTATACATGGTAAAACATCATAGTATGTAACCAAAGATTGTTAACATGGTTTTCCTTGGAGCTTCATAATATCCAGCTGGCATTGACCTTTTGGATTTATTTCATCATTGAAGGTTTTAAAACCCCTTCACAGACACAGTCTCATCCGCAATGATGATGAATTACCTGCAGCTGCCAGACCTTCTTCTCACAAGCGTATTGGACGGTCTGTGTCAACAGATTCCGCCCTTTCTACTGCATCCTCAGGGTCTATTGCCTCAGTGTGAGTTAGAATTCTAAATCATTAGAATTTATTTTACACTTCTAGGGCAGTGTAGAAGTAGTAGAGAAAGAGGCTTATGACTAGGCTGTTATGTATGTACAATTTGTAGACATAAATAGTTTAAACCACCAGTTGCTCATAAAAAGCCATTAATTGTTTTTTAAGTCAAAGGATCCAGCCACAGATAAGAGATCTTTAGTGAATTTAATGTGATTGCTTTTATTCTAAAAGTCATCCAGTGGTCTTACTACACTATGTATTTTAATAGCAACAAAAGGAAACTCCTTTGGGCAGCTAGAGTCAACAGAACTCATTGGTAATACATACCTACCTTATGCCGCAAACCTTCCCTGGTGGCCAGCTCATGAATCAATGCCTTTGTTTTGATTTACTAAACAGACCATCCAGGTATTTTTTTCTCTCTAGCTGCTGAAATTGTTTTAAGTTCTTTTGAAGAATTGGTTTTCTTTCAGGAATGCCAGTGATTTTCATGAGTTAGGCAGTGTTTCATGGGTAGTTAGATTTGTTCAGCTCAGTTTTAGATCATCCCTTGTTCAGAACACATCAAGCATGATTGTATTTCCATCTGGTTTCTTCTGTACAGATATATGACATTCTGCTTGGCATTCACATGCAAATTAATTCCCTATATTGTATATCTTACTTGTTTTTTCTTATGTCAGCAGTTGGATAGTGAACAGTCAACAGATATCTATTATACTTATTTGTGTTGATCACTATTCTGATGCTAGTGCCTCATTAAGGCAGAAAAGGCAAGCACTTATCAAAGAAAAAGAAAATAGATATCTATTTGCTGTCGTTATATAACCCTAGGACAATTTTTTTTAAGCTGGTACAGCCTTGAGCCTGCTCATTGTGTGACAACAGGGTAAAGAGAGACCTCTTTGGGGCAAAGAACTTGATGACTCTGTGCTCTTTTTTCTGCACCAGTGATGTTAAGGTTCTTCAAAGGTGACTTCTTCCTCATGACCTTACTACCTGCTGACAAAGGCTGCTAGAAAAATGTGTGGAAGGAGAGAACATTATCTTGGAGAGCAAAAATGGGTATGTTTGAAGGAATAGTAGTTCCAACA